>CAKNWT010190799.1:0-10604 GCA_932066315.1 Andricus coriarius
TAAAATTCAAGATGGCGGATCCAATATGTTGGATCCGCCATCTTGAATTTTAAAAGTTTTATCTTGACATTCGAACCAGTAACCAGAAAAGCTGCTGCATTTATATTTTCAGAATTTTTTATCGCTATTCTGAATTTTTACACTTTCTATGGTTATGGCCGCCATACTGGTCGGCCATCTTGAATTTTCAAAGTTTGATCTCGGAATTCGAACCAGTAGCCAGAAAAGCTACTGCATGAATTTTTTCAGAATTTTTTATCGCTATTATGAATTTTTACACATATGCCTAAGGCACTTTCTATCGTTATGGCCGCCATATTGGTCGGCAATCTTGAAATCATGACATATGCCACTTTGCATTCGAAAGCCTATATTTCAACGAAAATTTTGAGTGGTCGTAAGTTCACGTATATATAAATTTCTGACTCTCTGTAAACACCTTTCCCTGTACTGGGTTATTCTTCATTACGTATACAGCTTTTAGTGGTAGATCCGTCGAACAAAGTCGTTTCAAAAGTCTCCTTGATATTACATTATGCTACATGGGAGGAACGCGCCTCATTTTCACCTATAATGAAGTTTGCTGCCCGAGCAATGCTAAGGCAGCAAATCACACGAAGTGAAGATGCGCGTCCTCCCGAGAAGCATACGATAGTTTTTTCCGACCAATTACATCACGGTTTGGTGAGAAAAGATTCCAGTGGCGAAGTGCCGATGTAAATAGAATAGATTTGTAAATAACAAAGATTTGTAAACAGATACGAATTTTGGAGGTGAGGTTTACCTTTGTGACCAAGTATTGGTGATCTGGAGCTAATTCCCAGAACGTTTTCATCTCTTGCGCGGAAATGACCAAAATACGCCCGCATCACATTTTCCGAGATGACATTCACTTTATTCGTTATTTTCCACTTAATAAAAGCGTCTTATACGGCTTTATATTTTTCGCGAGATTTGGCAGAAAGCAAATCAGCACTAGTTCTTCTGCAGCTTTGGCTAGTTCCGGAGGCGTACACATTATGTCATCGTCTTCGTCGCTGGATGGTGGATGGTGCTTAGCATAGAGTGTTCCCTTGAAAATAGTATCATTAGGGTGCTATGAGGGGAATATGCATTTCTGCTATTCTATGTCCCCACAAATTTTACCTCAGACTGCTGGTAAACGTAGCTGGCTCATCCTCTAATGGTTAACTGAGATGATGCATTACCTCAAACTTGTACCATGGCACAGTGCTTTTTATTTGTAGTAGAATAACTTCAATATAGTGCATTTTCTTCTTTTTTTAATACAGAAGACAATAGTAATAATAATGTTTTGTTCATCTTTCAAAAACTGTTGAACAATTCTTAAAAAACAAAAAAAAAACTAAAAATTCCGCGAAATTGACTTTTCAGATAATAAATGACTTACTTTTTCAACAATATGACCGATTTTAAAACTTGAAACGGGATTTTAAATAAGAATAGTCACGCTTCAAGGGCATATAAGCCACTTTGGCTTTACTTTAACCAAAACATAATCTTTAAAAGTAACAGTAAAATTGATGATTTAAATAAGATGTATTATTAACAACCCAGAATGGTATAAAATGGTTAAAAATTGTGGTTACTATCCTTTCCACTGACGACACTCGTTCTACGTCCTCGTCGTGACGAAACCGGCGCACAGTGGGGCGAAATGAAAAAACGATGTTCAAAATAACCTGTAGGTCACAATTTTTTATCGATTTTCAATTTTTTTTTCATAAAATTCAGCATTAAATTCTCAAGAAACAAGTTGAGATCGATTTTTTTACATTGTTATAGGGCTGCAAATAGCGAAAAAATGTTGATTTTTTTAATTTTTCTTTTTAATTATCTGTGAACATTTTTTTCAGTGGCATCAGGCCTCAGGTTTGGTGCACAAGCGTCGGTGAAAGAAAACAAATTAGTTGACATGGCAAGTTATTTGTTATAAACAAATATTTGCAACAAATAGCCAGTATGATGGATTATGTTTTTGTGAAGTATATTAATGCATCGAAATCGCTCGTTCAGAGAAACGAGGAGAAATGTGAACATGAAAATGTGGTATCCGATATCATTTGTTAACCTTACCGAATTTTCTTTCGATTGTCTTTGAATCTCTTTGCCTGTGATGCCACTTTATGTATTTTTGTCATCTGATATAATTTGTTGAATTCATCAACAATTATTATAAACAAATTCATGATTTGAACAGTTTCAGACAGAAAAGAACCGAATTTTCTTTCGATTGTCTTCGAATATCATTGCCTATGATGCGCATTAATTATTATTTTTGTCATCTGATATCATTTGTTAACTTTATCAAGAAATAATATAAACAAATGCATGATTTGAACAGTTTTAGGAAGAAACAAACCGAATTTTCTTCCGATTGTTTTCGAATCTCATTGCCAGTTTTAGGAAGAAACGAACCGAACTTACCAAATGTGCACTGGAATGTCCAGATCATGGAAGTATTGATTCACATTTATATTATTCTTTGATGAAGTTAACGAATTATATCAGATGACAAAAATACATCTGGTGCATCACAGGCAATGAGATTCGAAGAGAATCGGAAGGAAATTCGGTTCGATTCTGCCTAAAACTGTTCAAATCATGCATTTGTTTATAAAATTTGTTTAAAAATGTAGCAAATTATATCAGATGATAAAAATACATCAATGTGCATCACAGGAAATAAGATTCGAAGACAATCGGAAGAAAATTCGGTTCGTTTCTACCTAAAACAGTTCAAATCATGCATTTGTTTATAATAATTGTTGATAAATTTAACTAATTATATCAGATGACAGAAATACATCAACGTACATCACAGGCAATGATATTCGAAGACAATCGGAAGAAAATACGGTTTGTTTCTGCCTAAAACTGATCAAATTATGCATTTGTTTATATTATTTGTTGAAAAAATTAACAAATGGTATTGGGTACCATATTTTCATGATCACATTTCACCTCGTTGATCTAAACGAGCAATTTCGATGTATAAATATAGTTCACAAAAACATAATCCATCATACTGGCTATTTGTTGCAAATATTTGTTCATAACAAATAACTTGAAATGCCAACAAATTTTTTTCTTTTACCGACCCTTGTGCACCAAACCTGAGGCCTGATGCCATATCATGTCCATATATTAAAAAGAAAAATTAAAAAAATCAACATTTTTTTCGCTATTTGCAGCCCTATAACAATGTAAAAAAAATCGGCCTCGACGTATTTCTTGAGAATTTAATGCTGAATTCTTTGAAAAAAATTGAAAATCGATATAGAATTGTGACCTACAGGTTATTTTGAACATCGTTTTTTCATTTCACACACTGTGCGGCACGGCGTTACACGGGAAGCGGGTCTCCCTCGCTTACTGGTTGATGTTTCCGCATCCTCAGTCTATAAACAAATGTCGAGTTGTAAACTAAACTTTAATAAAAAAGAACGTTGGTCTATTAGTAAAGAAATAAATCCTCCTGACCTCTGAATCTTTTCGATCATCAGCTTGCGATTTTGGTAGCGAGAGGACATTTTCTGCAGGACTTTTATCACTAATAATGATTTTTTTAATGGTTGTATATTTGAATAAACAATCGACGTGAAAAATTCCGAAAATATTCCTTCTAAAGTGAGGAAGAAATCGATCACTAGAAATAGTTACACTATCCGAAGGCAAAAGATTTGTGTGATGCTTCTTATTAACAAATTCACTGTACCATTTTTTGCTATTTTTATTAATTTTTTTGTTTAATTTTCAATTTTTTAAATTCGTGCTTAAAACGTCCAACTGAAATCGTTGTACTATCCGACTGCTCAAGCTTTGAATGACGCTTCAAATTCATAAATTTACCATACCTCATTTTTTGCTATTTTTATTTGTAAACAAATTTTTTACACTTTGAACTTTTAAATGTATTCTTAAAACATCTAACGGAACCGTTCTAACAAAAAAACTGAAATTAACTTACCGAGACAATTCTTGCAATTAAATGATTACCTTCTAGGATTAAAAAAGTATAAAGAATTATAAATAATTGTAAAAAATCGAATTAATTTCACTTTGATTTGTAAAAAGCAATTCCATATCAAATCATTCGACGAATTTCATCCATTTTTAGTAATTTCGATGCAAATTCTAGTATTCGTTCTCTTAGATGTTGAAAGAAAATCCCTAAAATAATTTTTGAAAATTCACAAAACAGAGGAGATATTTAAAATTGAAAATTTTAGTTCTTATTTAACTTTCATAACTTCGTTAATTTTAATGATATTAAGACGTATTTAAAAGAAAGGTTAAAGAAAATCGAAAAATCAAAAAAGTTTTTGAAATTGAAAAGAAAAAAATATTTCTTCGAAACTACGGCTTATTATGAATGATTTTAAAAATACATCTTAATATAATTAAAATCACCAAAGTTATAAAACTTACAAAAAAAGATCCAGAATTTTCAATTTTGAATATCTCCTAAGTTTTTCGAATTTTTCAAATATTATTTCAGGGTTTTTCCGTCAACACCGAAGAAAACGGATACTAGAATTTTCATAAAAATTACAATCAGTAGGTAGATTCTTCAGATGATTTGACATCGAATTTCTCTAAACAAACTGTATGTGAACATAAAAATAATTTTTTATCCTCACTTATTACTCGAAGCTTATTTTCTCAAAAAATCCGCCAACGCGATCGAGTATTTTGTTTTCAAGAAACTTGCACTTCCGATAATTTTATTATGCCACTTTAATGATAAATATTAGCACCTTTTTAATATAATCTAAAATTACCATTTAGGAGGAAACAATATTGTAGAAATCTAGCGTTGGTACTATTTTTTCAATATTTAGCACAAAAAACAACTGTTAAGAGGGTTTGAATTAAATAAGATTGAAACGTTTCTATGGAAACGAAAGCCATTTTCGAAAATAAATGAAATGGAATTAAAGTGTACATAAAACAAGCGATAACTTCAAAGCTTTGTGAATTTAACCGTATTCAAACTCGTTTTAATTTATTGTAATTCTTACCGGTCATCCATTTTGTGCTATTTATAGTCCTCATTTAACAAAAATAAGCCACTTGTCTGTAACTCAGTCCACGAATGGTGAGGTGAAAAACCATGCTTTGCCCAATATGTCAAATCAGGCATACTGCCCTTATTACAATTACAAAAATGCCTCCGTGACTGATGATATGGGACAGCCCATATTAATAACGTTGATGTAAACAGAAAAATGCTAAAAAAAACTACAGCACCTTGAAAGGAATTTTGGTGGTGCTTTACTAGAGTTTAGACATGTAGAATCTACACAAGGGCATTATCTGCCCATGATGTACATCGCAAAGGATCTGCGTGTTCTAACAGAACACCTAAACAACAAGGTTTTACCTATGCATTTGAATGCAACTGTGGCAGTTGTTAGAACGTTGGGCCGCAGAACTGGGCCTACAAAGGCAGTCTTTGCCCTAGCAAGGGAACGAGATGCACAATGGAAAATCAGTTTGGATATGGATATCAGCAAAGTAAGATCCAAATTGGGTCGATTTATTCAATAGAAGAAAGAAAGTAAAGCCAGAAAGCTGATACACCATTTTAATAAAATCATCCACACCCGGTACATCGAGACATTGACACTAGCAATATTGGATGAGATTATAGACACCCAACGGCAGAGACTTGATGTTCTTACTGCTAGACTGCGTCGGTACAAGAAAGGTAGTGCAAGAAGGAAGCAAAATGGAACCTTTCGGACAGCTGAAAGAAGGTTCTACGCTGAACTGAGAGTAAAGCAAAATAACCAGCAAGACCTTAACTAGAAAACATGACTAACTACTGGTCGGGTGTTTAGGGGAAAACGAACAGAAACAATGTAGGATCTGCGTGGTTCCATCTAAAGAAAGAAAAAGCAAGCAGCAACCTTAAAATGGAGCTAACTAACATCACAGATTCAGATTTTCAGCGGTTTTGAAAAGGGCAACTAACTGAAAAGCTCCAGGTGCGGACATACTGCACAATCTTTGGTACAAGTACCTGCCCATTGTGCATTATGGTGACCAGAAAAAAAACACTTTGGATTTTCTTAGGAGCTAAAGGCAAATAACAGAAGTTTATGGGATTTTAAATGGTAGATTTTTGCAAAAAAAAAATCAAACAATAATTAGAGATAGCCCATTCTCAAAGCTCAATAAAAAATTTCTTTAATTTGTTGTTGGGCGCCAGGCGCACATGCGCCAAGTGGACACTCAAAACTCAATAGACTAGGCATGGGCCAGATTTTATGCCCGGGCTAGCTTCAGCCTTCTGGTTAAAGTTGTTGGTAGAGGGGATGGGTCAGCCTTGTAGGGAAAATTCAGGGTTTTAAAATGCCATATTACTTGCTAATTTCCAACAACAATTTCATAATAAACAATTTTATAGCCTACAGATAACGGGAAAGAACTAGAACTAGGTAGTGCTGAGCCGTTCTGCCAATACTCCAAGGAATTGCGCGGAAACATTAAATTGGTAACTCGATCATATAATTCATCAGACGGGTAAAAAAGAAGAAAACTCTGAATTAAAGCGAGAAACAAGTTAAAATCACGGCGCGAGAATTTGCACTTGCCACGAAGCCAAGATGGCGTCGGGAGTCCTGAAATGGCGCCGACGACAGCCATTAAACGTTACACACATTATTTTCCGCCTGGCGAGAATAAAAACGGAAGGGATTACTGATTCTTTCACAAGAACAAAAACACTTTCAGTGCAGACTAAAAAACATGCCGTTGGTGGCATGCCGCTCGACTCATTGTCTGCTGTGCCGCCAAAACGAAAAGAGGTGCAGTGGCGACTTAACTGAAGGCTGTAACTAAGCAAAAATATCTAAGAGTAGATCCGAAGCATTTTCTGTAATGAGGAAGCTCTCGTCCTTTCTGACAGGACAGTTGTCCGCATTTGGCAAAACATAATTCAACAAATCTGGAACAACTAGACCTGATTCGCATCCCATCGCGGGAGTCTTGAGTAGGCTGGCTTCTCGGCCAGTGCCGTACCGTCGAGGGCCCTGTTAGGGGATGTGAGATGACTTCCTCCCTCATAAGAATTACTGGTGCAGATCAAGTTATCGCTCCAAGTCGAATAAGTTCATTCTGGATGCATCCAAGATTTCCAGCCAGGCTCCGGGACTATTGGAGGCAGCAAGCGGAAAGGTTGAAACTAGATTCAACACGAGAATCTCAATTCTTAGCACGACGGCAGCAAGCCAATCGCAGTTTCGTTGACCTAAACCTAGGACTTTTAACAGAATTGATGCCTTTATATATATACATTCCAGTGCCCGTTTTAGAAAACGAAGATTGCATCTTATCTAATATCTAATCGACCCGATATTGTAATGCGTGAGAAAAAAGGCGGAAGAGTCTACATAATCGACATTGCTTGTCCACTTGACCGGAATTTGCAGGCAACCTACACGACCAAGATCCATAAGTATAGCGATCTAAGGCATGAAGTAAAGACAATTGTGATTTCGTTTAAAGGCAGTTTTTACGCATGACGCACCTGTCTTTTATTTTTATTAAACACCTGTCGTATTGTAAGACACTTCCCAGACTATCAGGAAGTACGTAACTAAAAACCTGAGGAGTGGCAGATGGTAGTTCTAAGAAAGCATGCAGAGGCGACTAATATCACCTTCAACGCTCGCGAATGCTGCTGTCGGCTCGCGGCTGAGCCGTCTTATAGTTGCCCCAGTCTGAAGGCAATTCAGTTCTGTTTGCCCTGTTGCACAAAACTAGTCTTTTCCCGGAGTTTCTCCAAGTGGGTGTTCCACCATTCTGCTCCTTTGCGAAACCTAATTCTACTTACAGGGTTATTGTGTTAATATGATTTAGTCCGAGTCCTTGCAGAAAAATCGCGGCTAACTCATCTATGGTACCGTGGCTTATGGGGAATCCCACAGGCCTATGGTGGGAGCTTGCGTCACAGCCCAACAGCAGAGGAATCCTGTTCTCCTGGCAGTTCTAAATTAGAGCCGCCACTTCTCTAGGAGGTGGGGTCTCTTGAGCTTCGCCCGGGAAATAAGCCGAGGCGATATACACCTCTAGCCTTTCTCCGCTTCTACCCCTGAGTTTCACCTTGATAACGGTGAGGTCCCTGTAGCGAAGCTTAAGAACCAAAATCGCATCCGTACCCTTGACGGCTATGCATGTCCTTGGTGCTTTTTTACGTGGCTCCTTATATATAGAGCCACACCCTCCCAAGCCACTGATCCTTTCGCTGTATAAGCAGGGTTCTTGGATTATGGCAAGCCCTGTCTGCACCACTGACATACGTTTGATTAGAACCGCCGAGGCGCCTTTGCTGTGGTGTAAATTAATCTGTGATTCTCGTCTCAGCCATTGATAGGCTAATTCGGGGCGTCTCCGGACGCTTCTGGTCCCCCTACGGAAACCTAGATTGGTCACCCGGAAGATAACCGTACCCGTCCCTAGATAGGCTCGGTAATCCAGAGCCGAAAGGGCCCTAATTAAAATTTCGGGAAGACCAACAATTAAAATCCAGCCGTTTCCCTTCGGACTGGCTCCCTGCCTGTCGGAATACACCTTCCTCGAATCGGCTCGTAGAGTGGGGTTCTGGAAGCACAGGCGCGCAGAACGGTCGACTGATCCTCGGGGTGCCGGGAATCAGTACGGTCGGTCTGCGGTTCCTTTCGAGACACTCCATCGCCTTGATCTCCAGGTTTAGTCGCTCCCTGAGCCTAGACGCTGTATTTCTCTCGACTAGACGGTCCCGCGACCACATGTCTGCGGCCTCCATTACGATTGCACTCGAACTGATGAAGATATCATTGAATCTGGAAGCGCACCCCTCACCGGGTAACGCGTCAATCTCTTTAGAGATTTCCTCCTTCAGACTGTCCAACTCCTTTGGAGTTAGACAGGGTTCAGGATAACTCGAAGAAACGACAACTCACCAGGGCGTTGCTAGCCATCTGCGCGAAACTGCTGCGTTTTCTCTTCCTTATGGAGAGCCCCGTTAGCTGTTCTTCCACCGTGACAACAAGATTGTTGTCATGGGTGTCAGACGTCTGAACCGCTCCTGGTGGGCTCACCCCTGAGGATTCGTCTACCTTTGGTGGTGTGTTAGACGAGAATCCCCGATCGTAGCCGTCATTCTATTTATTAGTTTTTTGTGTGTTGACCATTTGGTCCCACGAGAAGCCAGATAAATGAAGAACACCCCCTGTAGAACCCCACTTGCAGGGGTTGGGTCTGCATACTATGGGATTCGTCCTGGTGTCCCAAGTTCCTTGTTAAGGGGGCATTTGGAGCAAAACTAAGGAAGATTCAGTGTACTTAAGATCAGTCGAGAACGACGTGCTCTACGGAGCAGTTCTGTACGTACGTTATCTTGTTTCGTGTCAGTTTTCAAATATTTTGACTGATTTTCGTTATAGACCAAGAGCCCATGACATAAATGATGTAATGATAGGGAAAAGGAAAATTTTTCACCTAACAGGTTCGACTTACTCTGACGAACGTAAAAATGGGTGCTTGCCAGGTAAGAGTGGAAGAGGTGAGCGGTGGCGACCTGGCAAAGGTGCCAATTTTTACGGTTCATTGCCGTGACTCGGAAAAGGTTGAAAATTGGTGTACATGTAGAAGATGACATATAAATAGCACCAGCGAATTGGAATTCACTTATCTGGAAGAGAAGGTGTCGGCGTGCACCTTCAAAGTTGCCGGAAATTCAGGTAAAATTTCTTGATATTGATTTTACGGGAAAAAGTTTCAAACAAAAGTTGGTCTACTGCGAAAAAAACATATTTTCATTCTTATATCATTTTAAGATAAAATTAATACATTTAGAGAAAACATCGGCTTAAACGCATGTCAGGGTACCATCGTATACCTGACGGCCTGGCGACCCTTTTCTATTGTATCGCGCTCCGCCTCGGGCCAAGTCTAGCTCGATGCTCGACGAGGCGTTGTGGTGCTCAACCGGAGGGCACCGTGTACGTTGCGATGGTACCTTTAACATTCAAATGGCTCTGTTCCACACCACCATTGAGGTCGAGACTAACACGCTGACACGCTAACGTTAACGCGTTACAATGTTTGGCTAACTATAATGCAAAGTAACGTACGTGTCAACTTTTTTAATCAGGAACTTCATGATAATTTCAACAAAATAGATGCCGAATAATACATTTGCTGGTTAAATTTGTATAAAAAAATAATAGAATTAATCAAAAAATTATTTATTTTGCTGAAATTATCATGAAGTTCCTAATTAAAAAAGTTGACATCGAAAAAAACGAATTTTTCCGTCCACAGATGCTGAATAATGCATTTGTTGGTTAAATTTGTATACAAAAATAATAGAATTAATCAAAAAATTATTTATTTTGCTGAAATTATCATGAAGTTCATAATTAAAAAAGTTGGCACGTACGTTACTTTGCATTATAGTTAACCAAAAATTGTAACGCGTTAACGTTAGCGTGTCAGCGTATTAGTCTCGACCTCAATGGTGGTGTGGAACAGAGCCATTTGAATGTTAAAGGTACCATCGCAACGTACACGGTGCCCTCCGGTTGAGCACC
>CAKNWT010190800.1:0-18449 GCA_932066315.1 Andricus coriarius
ATTGTTTAAACCAATGGAAATTTATCAAACATTAGAAGATATGTATCTGAAAATGAAGAAATATAATAATATAATAATAATATGAATATACAATTATATAACAAATATAATTATAATTATATTATTATAATTATTATTATTCAACAAAAAGTAGCATAGAATAACAATTTGAGAAAAAACTAGACATCTCTGGGTTAATTTTTAGAAATGTTTAGAATAAACAATAAGTAATTGATTAAATAATTACATAATGTTTTTTGAAAAATTGAATGCTCCCAACAATGGCAAACTATTACATTTCAATCAGAAAATACGATTATTTTTTACATTTTTTGGGAATAAATCACTGTTTAAATAAGTTACATTTGTTGAAACAATTACAAATATTACTATTACAATTACTATTATTATTATTACTAATTTAATTAAATATTGCTATTACAATTACAAATATTACCGAAATGAAGAGCGGAGAAAAAGTTGAAAATTTTATTTAAAAATTGCATATTCCAACATTTTACTAAGAAATGGTTTGAAAAATTATTTTTAATTAATTTAAATGATTATTGCTTCGTTCTAACTCTAACGTTGAAATTTAGTTGAAAATTTAGCCAAAAGGCCGCCCCTTTCTAACATCCGCACAAAAATAACAATTACAGCCAAAATCTTGGAAAACCCAATATTGCACATATGGGTTTTCTTGGAACCGTATACAACAGACTTATTGCGGTGATATTTAAAAAGTAATTTTTAATTCCTATTCTATGGCTCATGGCAAATAGAAACACTTCACCTGATATCGACGATTCTGAATCAAATTTACGTGAATAAAATGTATGAAAGTTTCTTATTTCCTTATGAGAAATACGTGTTAAACCTGATAAGGCTTGGGAAAACTCTAAATGTAATATTTTGTAAGCAATCAATTTTTTGTGGATGCATTTTTGTGAAATAAAATATATATTTGAAATATTCCCCACATTTTCTATATTGATCATATTAATTGTAACTTTTTCTTCAAGTAGTTACTGAGAGCATATGCATCTTTAAACATTGATAAACAAACGAATGTTTATTCACTAAGAGTCATCTACTTTCTTTTGGAATTAAAACCCAAAATATCCGACTCTCAGTTTGAACTCACTGCATAATAAGTAGACACAATGCTACCAGCGAACTTATTCAGTAACAGAAGGTACGCAGTTTTCAATGATAGGCTATTAGGTATTTAAACCTTCATCTCTTTCTTTCATTTTTATTATTTTACCTGCAGGTAACTGCTTGAATGGAAAATTCTACTGAGTAGGATGTTTGCCTGTGTGCGCCTGTGTGTGAGGGTGCGGCGGAGTTTTCAAACCTGCAGCTTCCCAGCCCCCTGCTGTCACGATTCAATGCTCTCACTAACCCTCGTACACACAGACGTGAAAAGTCTGCCTTTATTTCGAATTTTGTAGCAATTAAATTAATAGTCCAATTGAAAAAATTTCAGGATAAATTGTCTTCGTCTCGGCGAGTACTATATGATTAAAAAAAAATAATTTCGAAATGATAAAAAATACACTGTAGGAAGGGTTTTTCATTAAAACGCTATTTTATTGTTTTTCTCGAAAAGTATCAATCAAATCAACATACACCAAGAAATGAAATTTGTGCATATCACATTTCTTCAAATGATTATGAAAAAATATTTTAAAAAATTGCATAACTTTCCGAGATATGGCATTTTTTATTTAAGCACACAAAATGTCAAATAACAACAAAACGACCGGGAATTCGCCATGTGCACCCGATATATTCGGAATCAGGGGAACATTCTGCACAAGAATCAATCATCAAATCTTACGGACCTAAAATGGATGCTCACTCTCCTCTTCGGATCCCCAACTAGTATAATTTTTTGACAATACTGGATGACTGTGACCAGAAGATTAAAGAAGGATAGAAAAAATCGGTTAATCCGTTCAATCTCAGTTGAGAGTTTTGGTAATTTTGCATTCTCTTGAAGATTACCTCTATTATTGACAATATAAACTGATTTTCTTAAACTTATTTTTTGTTTTGTGTGTAAATTATATCAGGAAATTGATTCTCGAAATTTCAGTGATTGTGACAGGCCTTAATCTCATAACATTGAAAGATCATCCATTGCAGGTAAAGGAGATGTTGTAATGTAGTATGATAACTGTATTCATCTGCGTATTAATTATCAATGGGTGATTTAATTTGGTCTTCCTCGGAAGACAAAAATAAATGCAAGGAAATCAGAAATATGCCCCTCCAAATCAGTAATGTAATCATAATGTTTACGCCACAAAAAATACCTTTCTCTTTTCAGATTCTGCGACAAAGATGCTAAAGAAAGATGCTACAATTCCATTTTCAAGAGTTACAATTGAAAATTCTGCAATCTTAAACATTTATTCCTTCTTGTGAAATGCATATTTTCGCCACATTTCAATTCATTGATCTGAAAATTTCCAGAAATGTTGTTTCAGTAATAAAAAACAAATGTCTCGCTGGAAGTTGTTTTAAGGGGGGGAGTATAGTTAATTCGGTAAAAAAAAAACCTTTTTTATTTTGTTATATAAATGTACAACATCTCAAGAATTTCATATCCAAATTTCAAGCAAATCGGAGCATAACTAACGGAGATATGAAGTTTTGAAGGATAGCTGCTCCCCTTCGGTTTTCTATTCGGCAGCAGCGCGCAGCGTTGTTACCTAGTAGCTTATGCGCTCTTTTGTAATCCCTAAATTGCTTTATTTGTCGGTGAGTCATTATACACGTATAAGAAATCATTTACACACTCAGTATTTACGGACCTGGCATCGATGATTCTGTGTACGTATAAAAAGATACATTTTTGTATTTTTTCATATTTAAAACTTTAAACGCTTTTTCTCGAAACCACGTTTTCAAAGTCGGTGACTGTTGTAACTCAAAATCTAGTGCATGAATCCTTTTGAAATTTAATATACTGTTTCCATACCTAATTCATGAGGTGACCTGGTTCTGTTTTTTTTTTAATATTATAATTATTATTATTAATTTCACCCTAACAAATTCGTTGATTTTTTTTAGCAAAAAACGCATTTTGACTTTAAATTGTTGAAAAAAAATATAAAAAAATTGCTAAAAAAAAGTCGAGCCAGGTTACCTCGAGAAACATTTTACCTAACTAACGCACTTTGATTTTTTTATTTCCGATGATCCAGTGGTCAGTTAGAACCGTCACCGCAAAGTAACTTTTTTTCGAGGCACCTTCGGGGATTTGCTGCTAACGGCCCCTTTATTAATATTTTGCAGCGAAAATTAGGGAGAATATGGTTCAGATTTTCTATCATTATGTACCGATTAAAGAAATAAACCAGCACTACCTGTATCGCTTTAAAAAATTCTTGAAAATGTGCTTTTTTACCCGAATTAACTATACTCCCCCCTTAAGGGGGTCCCTACCTTTTTGGGTTTTGAAGAATCGACTATTTTATTACTTTTTCTGAAAGTATGACATTTCAAAAGTATTCTCTTGAAATTTGATAAAGATCCGAGTATTATTTACGGAGATATACCATTTAAAGTGAAGCGGCTTCGAGCGTAAACACCGAGCCGTGCATACGTCGAATTTACTTAAACGCGTTTTTCACGAAACAAGGTTTTCAAAGTCGGTGAGTAAGATATCTCAGATATGGCTTCGCGAATTGCTATCAAATTCTTATCAGTTATGTTAGATATAAAACTCGTGGGATTCTACGATCGGTTTTTTTTGAATTAAATTTTAAGGTAAAAAAAGGAGCGTTTTCTTTTAGCGAAAACTTGACTTCTGACTTCAAAAAGCCGCCATTTCGTAAAAAATAAATATTTTTTGATCTAGTTTTGTTTAGTTCCAGGCAAAAACTGTTTACTAACGAATGCGGTTGGATTTTTCGATTTCAGCTGATCCAGTCTTGAGCCACATTACTCACCGCAAAACGCCTTTTTTATCCGTCGCAGATTGGCTGACACGCGCTTGTTTATCACTCTTTTATCACGAAAAAATTATTGTAACTTTTTGAAATATATGGTAATTGAATGTTAAAACATTGGTAAGGAAATAAATAAACCTGTCTTCATAAAAGAAATCGCTTTTTTTCACCCCTGAAACTCTCAAGTTCCGTCAATACTTTTTGTCAGCGAAAATGAAAAGACGGGGTCACTTATGTTTCTCAATTTGCAATTAAATATTAATAAACAATAGGCGATTTTCAGTTCTTTCTTCAGTTTTTAGGCATTGTTAGGATATATTTTGCCTGTACATCAAATTTTCAAACAGTTCCAATAATATTTGCCCAACCTACGATGGCTTATTTCTCAAAAAGTAATTGAATTTGTGGACCAGTTTTTTCCAGTTTTTCATGCTTATTATTGAAAACACTTATACGACGAAAGGCAAAAAGGGAAAAATAAAGGAAGAAAATTTCCGTCTAACGAGACGTTTGGACAATAATTTCACGCGAAGGGCGAGTTTCATTATCGAGACGCCTCACCTAGTGGAATTTTCAATTTGAAAAGTAAGCTATTTAAGGAAATAGTTCAAGTTTCAGCCGAGATGATTTTTTTACAAAAGTGGTGAATCGTCAAGTGCAATACGTACCTTTTCAGTTAAAAAAATCATTTTTCATCATCAACCAGAAACGTCTTTTCAATCAAAATAGTTGAATTGAACCACAAAAGACGATTTTTCAAGCAAAATAGTTCATCAATCCTCAGCAACAGCAGATTCATTTTCAGCCAGTGGAATCGCTCAAAAAATACTTTCATTTGCATACTTGACAAGCATAAATCTTAAAAAATGAATAATTTGCAATTTCATATTTTGTGAAATTCCACAATTTCCAATTCTGGAAGTAGCATCTTTCTTTACCATTTTTTGTCGTAGAATCTAAAAAGAGAAAGGTATCTTTTGTTCCGCAAACATTTTGATTACATAATTGAATTTGAGGGGCATATTTCTAATTTACTTGCATTTGTTGTTGTCTTTCGAGGAATACCAAACTAAATCATATGTTCATAATGAATACACACAAGAATACAGTCATCATACTACATTACAACATCTGCTTTACCTGTAATAGATGACCTTTTATTGTTACGAGATGAAGGCCTGTTACAATCACTGAAATTACAAAAAACATGGCTCAATTCAATGCTTAATAAGCAGAATCAATATCCTGATATAATTTACAAAAAAAAATATAAGTATTTTTCAAGAAAATCGGTTAATATTGTCAATAATAAAGGTAATCTTAAAGTGAATGGAAAATTACCAAAACTCTCAACTGAGATTAAACGGCTTAACCGATTTTTTCTATCCTTCTTTAATCTTCTCTTCATAATCTAATGAACCTAATGCGGTCTATTAGAATTCAATTCGTTACTATTTTTTGGATAATTTTTAATTTCTCTCAACCGGCTTGAATCCTCTAACAATAGGAAGGTCGGGTGAGGCAAGCAACCGCCAGCATGACTGGCACATTTTAAAAAATTTATGTTGGAAACATCTAATAAATGTATTGCAAGATTATTTCTGAAACGTAAGGCAAGGCTACAATACATAATGTTGTAGTTTCCAAATGCTGGTATTGCTATGGTACCTCACATATAATTAAATTTTACAATGCAAGTCCAGTAGCCAGTAACACTTCTGTATCACATTTGCAGCTGGATATACAGGGTGTCCAAAAAGTAACGAACACCTAAATAGTTGTCTAGGTAAAATATTTTTCAAAAAAGGTCAAGGTCATTCTTGAAGTAACTTTTAGCAAGGAATCCAGTGGTGACCTTGAATTTGACCTTGATCTTGACCTTCAAGGTTGTCTCAAGGTCAACTTTGTTTTTTTAAATGGGAACCCGTATTTTAGACGAGGCAATCGAAAGAGCGGGAAATTTTACGTTCAAACATGTACTCAGGTCGTGCGTCAAGGATGACCTTGAACTTCAGCTGAAGGTTGTTAGGCTTGACCCAGGTATGGGGCGGGTCCAATCTGTACTGCTGCGGCTGAGGCGTTTACGAAAAATGCCGAGGTTATTCTTGGAGTAACTTTTAACGAGGGATTCAGTGGTGACCTTTAATTTGACCTTGCAATTGGCCTCCAAGGTCAAACGAAAATTTCTAGGTAAAAAGATTTAAAAAATAACATAAATTAAATGTGCGTATTGAGCATTAGTTCTGCTTGATGGGAGTTTTCGCGGCAGCGTTCTATTCTTCAATATGAAGGGCGGATTAGGCAGCTAACCAACCAATAAAGGGAAGAGAGGGCAACCCGAGAGGGCACACGGAAGAAGGGTGAGATCGGAGCGCCGAGCTTGGGGCAGTCTGTCATCCGGCCCCACAAGGGGACGAAGGGAAATATGTCTCTTGCACAGGGCTAGACTTGCGTCTTGTATTCAGCAACAGTTTTCAGTTTCAATAAATATCGCTTAGATTAAACAAAATCAGTGAAAGTGTGTTATTCTTCCTAAAATTCAGAAGTGGGATATGCAACTGTGCTATTGTGAAGCCAGAAGAAAGAAGAATGGCGGGTAGAGAAGGAGAAAAGGATAAGTGACGACGGGCTCGAAGCGGTCGTTCCCGAAGTCGAAGTCCCCGACGATCAAGAAGCCGGGATCGACACCATGCTCTCAGCTTTAGGGACAAAGACATAGAGCGTGAAACGCTCCAAGGATGGTCCAAGCCTCGCAGCAGGTCACCGGCTCGGTCAAGGGACAGCTCTAACAATGGGCACAGCCGATACACGAAAAATTTGGAAAGCCAGGAGTCGGATCTCGCCAAATTAACAGGTGTATTCACAGGTATTTTCTCTGCAGGTTCGAGACGGTCGCATTATACCAATGAAAAGGTTTTACCGGATTTCGATCCAGAGACCAATAATCTTAGCGCGAGCGAATGGGTAGATAAAGTCAATGAATGCGGAACAATGTAGGAATGGGACGATAAAACCAAGTGATATCTCTCCGTGTTAAAGTTGAAAGGAAATGCTAAGATTTGGATAGAGGGATTACCGTACCCCTTTCTATCATGGGAGGCTATGTCAGTCGCGGTCGCGAGGCTATTCCCAGGAGAAGCAAGTTTCGGGAAACTAATGGAAGAGGCCGTCTTGTACAAAAGTTTGCCAAATCAATACCTCCAAACCTATTGCTTTATTAAACTCGGTAAAATAAACAAATCGAAGCTAGAGTTAAGCGAGGAAAAAATCGCTGACCTTATCGCGCACGGCATACAAGATGAAAACACACGAACCATAATATCAGCGGCACGTTGTAAAACGATACCTGATTTAAACGCTCGATTAGCCGTTTTCCTGAAGCCAAAAATAGACGCAAAAGTCCAGGACGGTAGATCGTCACAGATGCCAAGGGGCTCAAGTTCGCGTAACGAAGGCACTAGAAAGAATAACACTGCCACGGAAAAATGTGTTTTACCTGCGGAAAACAAGATCATTTTAAACGTGATTTCCCGGAGTATAAAAAATGCAAAGCCTCGAGAACCCAATCGGCGGTTAACGCTTCACATGACGACCAGAAGTCCAAAAGGGTCAAAGTCGAAACAGGCTCAAAAAAGTGTGGGTTTTGTGGACTAACCAATCATTTTGAAGAAAATAGTTTCAAGAAAAAGGCCAAAGAAAGAAACAAAAGTACCCAATGACGCCAGAGTGACGCTGCGTGCTCGCAAGTGAGACGAGCCTCAGGATCAACAAAGTTGACCAGCGAGGCGCAGCCTGTATCTGTGCTTCAAATTGACACGACAGAGATAAGCAAACTGGAGAGAACGTGTTTACTCAACGGTATCGAGAAATTGTGCACAGTAGACTTAGGTAGCGACTGTTCAATAATAAACAAGAAAGAAGCCCTTTTATTAGACTTAAGATTCGAACAGACTCATGGCATCTTAACAGGTTTCAACTGCGGTACCGTCGTACCAATTGCTTACACACACATCGATTGCGAAATTGACGGCATACGCTTGAACATAAAGTTCTATATAGTAACCGATGACGAATTTTCACGATCGATTTTAATAGGTTGTAACGTCCTTGAACCGGGGATAGAAGTTGTCAGTGATGCCAAACAAATAAGGTTCGCAACAAAAGGTACTAACTTAGGACAAGAACCAGGGCAGGAACATGAAGTAAATATAATAGAAACTCTAAGGCCAATCAGAGGGAATGATTTATGTACAGAAACCTTACTCAGAACGGGAGAGGAAGACTACTAGCGTTGTTGAATAGATATAGAGGAACGGTCGTATTCGATATAACTGAGCGCATAAGCCATAGCGCTTCTCCACGGATGAGCGCCAGCGATTAGGATCGTTCATCGGCAAATTGCTTCATACCGGAATAATTAGAGAAAGCGCATCCCCTTTCGCTAGTCCCACCTTTCTGGTAGGTAAGAAGGGCGGTGAGGATCAGATGGTCAATGACTTTCGCGCTCTGAACAAAATAACAAAACGAATGAATTACCCGCTCCCTTTAATTGTCGACCTGATAGACAAGCTGAGAGGAAAATCTTTTTTTATTAGCCTCGATTTAAAAATCGGATTCTACCAAATTCCAATACATCCGGACTCTGTAGAGAACTGCGTTCATCACTCCTGATGGCTTGTACGAATATCTCAGAGTAGTTACGAGCTTAGCAAATGCAGCGGTTTATTTTCAAAAGATGATGAAATCAGTGCTGCGGGATTCAGAGGCGGAGCCGTACATGGACGATGTACTATTGGCAGTATCTAGCATTGAAGAAGGGTTCGACCAGCTTGAAAAAATTCTAACGATATTCGCTGCGCATAATTTTTCGGTAAATCTCGAAAAGTGCAAGTTTTTCTTATCCAAGATAGAGTACTTGGGTAAGGAAATTTCCGAGGAAGGCATCAGACCCTGAATGCGTAAAACGCGAGCGATTGAGGAGGCACATGAACCGCCCAATGTTGAACAACTTCGGCAGTTCTTGGGACTTGCGAGTTATTTTCGAAAATTCGTAGTATATTTCACGATGAAGGTTGCACCACTGACAAACCTACTAAAAAAGGACGTGCCCTGGCACTCGAGACGCGAACTAGTGGAGGCAATTACAGAATTAAAAAAAATTCAGTCTGCACGGCCGGTTCTGGCCTTTTTCGATTCCACCTGGGAAACTGAGGTGCATACCGATGCTAGCTCGTTAGGGGTTGCGGGAATACTGATTTAAAAGCATGGAAGGAGAAAAGAGTGGTTGCGCATTACAGTCGCAAAACGACAGCCGTGGGACAAAGATATCACTCATACGACCTAGAAACGCTAGCGGTGTACGCTTCTTTTAAATTTTTCCGCATCTACCTGCTGGGAATCCAATTTACAGTCGTGACAGACTGCATAGCTGTGCGCGCCACTGCCAGCATGAAAGATATCCAGCCGCGTGTAGCACGAAGGTGGGTCTACCTTCAAGACTACAATTTTGCTATTGTGTATCGACCGGGAGCCCAAGTGGCCCACGTCGACTATTTAAGCCGCAATCCAGTTGAATGCCTCTCTATCGACATAATTGATGGTGAATGGATCAGAGCAGCTCAAGCTCAGGACTTGGAAATAGAGGATTTCCGGAAAGTTCTAGGTTCGGGAGATAAGCAGCTGGGAGTTGAGCATTACTTCGAAGGGTTCGATTCGAAAAGAGGTGTAGTATTTCGAAAAACTGTGCAAGGAAATAAGTGGGTAGTCCCCAAAGCAGCCAGATGGAACACAGTGAAGCTTTGTCACGTCGACCAAGGGAACTTCGCTCTGGAAAGAACACTCGAATTAATCAAAGAAAATTATTGGTTTAAAGGGGTGCGGCGATTCGTGAGCAAGCATGTTAAATCGTACCTTGATTGTTTATATTTTGAGTCAAAGTCTGGGCAAAAGCCAGGGTTTCTCTACCCAATCGAAAAGGTGGCAATACCGTTTCACACGCTGCATCTGGATCACGTTGGGCCGTTTATTCGCTCAAA
Organism: Andricus coriarius; assembly: GCA_932066315.1. NCBI lineage: Eukaryota > Metazoa > Arthropoda > Insecta > Hymenoptera > Cynipidae > Andricus > Andricus coriarius. The sequence goes on from CAKNWT010190800.1 coordinate 9,998, forward strand.
AAATGAAAACACACAACTACTGACCATAGTAGATGGGTTCACTAAAGTTTGTGTACTCGAACCTGTTAGGGATACTAAGACGAAACACGTTTTGAAAGCACTCTATCAACTGTTTGCTCTATTTGGAGCACCAATAAGAATAATAACAGACAGAGGATCAGCATTTACGTCCCATTCGTTTCAGAGTTCCTGTCGAGAGCTAAATATCAAGCATATTCTAAACGCCACAGCAACTCTCAGAGCTAACGGACAGCATGAAAGGTTAAATCGTACTGTTCTGAGCTCGTTGGCGGCTAGGTGTGCTGGTACAGTGGAAGACACCTGGGACAGATACATAAAAAAGGTGCAAAGTGCTATAAACTGCACTTCGAACAGATCGGCAAAGAAGACCTGGGCGCAACTTCTTTTCGGCTATAAGCCCAGAGGAATAGGTGACGCTAAGCTAACGGTGGAGATTCAGAACACTCTGGACCAATTGGATTTGCACGAATTACGAAAGGAGGCAAAACAGGCGATATACGAAGAACAAGAGGAGCAGAAGAAGAGGTTCGACGCTAAACGCTTCAAGGCCACCAAGTACAACGTAGGGGACGTGGTAATGGTGGACACCGTGGCTCTGGCAGCGGGAGAAAGCAGAAAGCTTTCGGCTAAGGCGAAAGGACCGTTCAAGGTGACCGCTGCACTGCCAAAGCATCGCTACGAGGTCGCGGATCTCAGGGATTTGAGAAGACCAAACCAAAAAGCGATAGTAGCAGTGGACAAGCTTCAAAAGTGGGTTACTGAATCTCGAGGCGGAGGCTGGATGACTGGGCCGAGTCACTTCACTCAGGTGCTAGTCTGGTCAAACTCGCACAGAACTGAAGCTGAGGCGGAGGCCGGGACCAAATAAAGAGAGTCGTAGTCGAGGACTACTCGAAAGCGTTTTCAACCAGAGAGATCCTCGGCAAGGCTCCTTTCTGATGAACTGTTGTTAAAGCTAGGAGAAAAACATATAACAGGTTGAGGCAGAGAAAGCCAATTTTAAAGCTCATGGCATCTATATGTTACAGCTCTCACCAGGAAGCGAACGAGGACGATCGCGGAGTCAGGAAGGCCGAATGATGGGACTTTTCGCGGCAGCGTTCTATTCTTCAATATGAAAGGCGGATTAGGCAACTAACCAACCAATAAAGGAAAGAGAGGGCAACCCGAGAGGGAACACGGAAGAAGGGTGGGAACGGAACGCCGAGCTGGTGGCAGTCTCTCATCCGGCCGCACAAGAGAACGAAGGGAAATATGTCTCTTGCACGGGGCTAGACTTACGTCTTGTATTCAGCAACAGTTTTCAGTTTCAATAAATATCACTTAGATTAAACAAAATCAGTGAAAGTGTGTTATTCTTCCTACATGCTAGCATCAAACCCACGAATAAGAAAAAAGTCGATCAAAGTATAGTTTTAACTTTCTTCACAAAAAATTTGATAAAATAATGAATAAAAATTAAAGAACTGAATAGTTACAAGCTTAAGCTTCGTTATAAATTGATACTTCAATAAGCAACAAATTCCAAATTTGTTTACCCCACAAAAACTTCTATCAATCATGAGTGCAGTAGTTTACATGTAAAAATGAGGTAGATCTTTTACGTAAAAATACCAGATTACAACTTTCATTTTTTCAAAACGTTTATCTGCGTTATAAGTTTAACCTTCTTGATTCTGATTGAAATTTGAGTAAGGGTTAGTCCGTAAAGTTCAAATGCAACGCCTCACTGAAAGAGAAATAATAACACTTCTTATGATGAGAGGTTGGGGTCAAGTGGAAAGATCTCTCAGGACAGTAATGAATGTTTTCAATTAAACATTTAGGGTTGGTAGAAGTCCAATTGCACTTTCGACCGTTCAAAATACAGTCAGTAGGTTCAATAGTCTCGGCATTGTCAGAGATCTACCTAGATCAGGCATACCCAGGTCAGCAACAAATAAGGAAAAGTCACTAGATGTTTTCTTATCATTTACTATGATTTCCATTACCGTGACGATCAAGCTCAAGGTCAAAATCAAGGTCACACTGGAGTCCTTGTTAAAAGTTACTCCAAGAATGACATCGACGTTTTTCGTAAATACCTCAGCCGCAGCAGTACAGATTGGACCCGCCCAATACCAGTGTCAAGTCTAATAACCTTCAGCTGAAATTCAAGGTCATCCTTGACCCATGACCTGAGTTTATGTTTGGACGCGAAATTTCCCGCTCTTTCGAATGCCCTTGTCAAAAATAGGTGTTCCCCATTAAAAAAAACAAAGTTGACTTAGAAATAACCTTGAAGGTTAAGCTCAAGGTCAAATCAAAGGTCAACAATGGATCCCTCGTTAAAAGTTACTCCAAGAATATCCTCGGCCTTTTTCGTAAACACCTCAGCCACAGCAGTACAGATTGGACCCGCCCCATACCTGGGTCAAGCCTAATAAACTTCAGCTGAAGTTCAAGGTCATCCTTGACGCATGACCTGAGTCCATGCTTGAACGTAAAATTTCCCGCTCTTTCGATTGCCGTTGTCAAAAATAGGGGTTCCCGTTTAAAAAAAAACAAAGTTGACCTTGAAATAACCTTGAAGGTCCAGCTTAAGGTCAAATTCAAGGTCACCACTGGATTCCTTGTTAAAATCTACTTCAAGAATGACCTTGACCTTTTTGAAAAATATTTTACCTAGAAAATTATTCAGGTGTTTCGTTACTTTTTGGACATTCATGGCATTCAAGGAATTCACGTAAGTCAAGGCACTTACGGAATTAATGAAATTCAAGAAATTCGTGGAATTCAGGGTATTCATTGAATTTACGGAATTCAAGGAACTCATGAAATTCAAGCAATTCACGAAATTCGCGGAATTCATGGAACTCAAGGAATTTACGGAATTAACGGAACTCAAGTAATTCATGGAATTCAAGGAATTCATGGAATTCAAGGAATTCATGGAATTCAAGGAATTCGTGGAATTCAAGGAATTCATGGAATTCAAGGAATTCACGGAATTCAAGGAATTCAAGGAATTCATGAAATTCGAGAAATTCATGGAATTCATGGAATACACGAAATTCAATGGATTCATGCAATTCCCGTAATTACAATAATTGACGAAATTCAAGGAATTTATGGAATTCAATGAATTCCCGGGATTTATTAAATTTATGAAATTCGATGAATTCAAGGAATTTATGGAATTCAATGAATTCCCGGGATTTATTAAATTTATGAAATTCAATGAATTCACGGAATTGATTGAATTCGCGGAATTCATGAAATTCAGGAAATTCGTGTAATTCATGGTATTCATTGAATTTACGGAATTTAAAGAACTCACGAAATTAATGGCATTCACGAAATTCGCGGAATTCATGGAATTCATGGAACTCAAGGAATTTATGCAATTGAAGGAATTCATGGAATTGACGGAATTCGTGAAATTCATGGAATGAAATGGATTCATGGAATTTAAGGAATTAATGGAATTAAAGGATTTCATGGAATTCATGAGATTCAAGAGAGTCGTGGAATTCAAGGAATTCATGGAACTCAAGAAATTTATGGAATTCACGGAACTCAAGGAATTTAAGGAATTCAAGTGATACATGGAATTCAAGGTATTCTCGGGATTCATGAAATTCACAGAATTCGTGAAATTCTTGGAATTCACGAAATTCAAGGGATTCATAGAATTGAAGGAATTCGTAGAACTCACAGAATTCGTGGAATTCACGTAATTCGTGGAACTCACAGAATTCGTGGAATTCACGTAATTCAAGGAATTTATGGAATTCAATGAACTTACGGAATTTATTTAATTCACGGAATTCATGAAATTCAAGAAATTCGTGGAATTCAGGGTATTCATTGAATTTACGGAATTCAAGGAACTCACGAAATTCAAGGAATTCACGAAATTCGCCTAATTCATGGAACTCGAGGAATTTACGGAATTCATGGAACTCAAGGAATTTATGGAATTTAAGGTATTCATGGAATTCGGGGAATTCATGGAATTCATGGAATTAACTGAATTCTCGAAATTCATAAAATTCAAGGTATTCTCGCAATTTGTGGAATTCTCGAAATTAATGGAATTCAAGGTATTCTCAGAATTCATGGAATTCATGAAATTCATGAAATTCATGGAATCCATGAAATTCAAGGAATTTATGGAATTCATGGAATTCCCGAAACTCAAGGGATTCATGGAATTCACGTAATTACAAGAATTGACGAAATTCAAGGAATTTATGGAATTCAACGAATTCACGGAATTTATGAAATTCCACGAATTCACAGAATTTATTGAATTTATGAAATTCAATGAATTTACGGAATTCGATGAATTTACGGAATTCAAGGAACTCACGAAATTAATGTAATTCACGTAATTCGCGGAATTCATAGAATTCATGGAACTCAAGGAATTGATGCAATTGAAGGAATTCATGGAATTGAAAGAATTCATGAAATTCATGGAATCAAGGGCATGTGGTACTTCAATCGTGTTCAGTTCCCCCGGGTTTTCGTCCAAAAAACTTAAAATTGGTAAAAACTGAATTCGGAGATGCTATAAAATAGAATAACGGACGTCCCGGAACTCTTTTTTTGAGGGATAATTGCAAAAAGAAAAATATTCTGCTAAGTAAAATTTGTCTGTGTATGCACTATTTGGGGGCTACGATCGGCTCTCAAGTCTTTGTCATTCCGATAATGTTGGTATCTGTTGTACCGAGTGGCATAGAGGGCGTCCTGACAAGCATAAATTAAATTATTTATGAAATATATTTTTTGGATTGCCTACAAACAAGCTTAGTTCCGGGACATTAGTTACTATTAGTTATGGTAGGGGAAAAGCCGGGGGAACCTAACACTGCTAAAATCGATCATTGTTTATGTATCACATGCCCTTAACGGGATTCATGGAATTTATGGAATTAGTGGAATTAAAGGATTTCATGGAATTCATGAAATTCAAGAGAGTCGTGGAATTCAAGGAATTCATGGAACTCAAGGAATTTATGGAATTCATGGAACTCAAGGAATTCATAGAATTCTAGTGATTCATGGAATTTAAGGAATTCGTTGAATTCATGTAAATCACGGAATTAATCGAATTCTCGAAATTCATGGAATTCAAGGTATTCTTGGAATTCAAGGATATCACTGAATTCACGCAAATCACGGAATGTACGGAATTCACGGATCTCATAGAATACATGGAATTCAAGGAATTCATGAAATTCAAGGAATTCGTGGAACTCACGAAATTCAAGGAGTTTACGAAATTCAAGGTATTCATGGAATTCACTAAACTCGCGGAATTTTAGGAATGCATGGAATGTGAATTTCCGGAAATCTGTGAATTTCGTGATTTAGTGAATTCCGTGAAATCCGTGAATTTCGTTTATTCCGTGAATTTCGTTAATTCATTGAATTTCGTTAATTCATTGAATTTGGTGAATTCTGTGAATTTCGTTAGTTCAGTGAATCCCACGAATTCAGTGAATGCCAGGAATTCGATGAACTTCTTGAAATCCATGAATTCCTTGAATTCCATAAACTCCGTGTATTCCGCAAATAGTCCATATATGCCGTCAATTTCATTAATTCCGTGATTTCCGTAAATACACTTAATTCCGTCTTTTCATTGAATTCCGTGAATTCCGTGAATTTCATGAAATCAGTAAATTCCAGGATTTCCGCGAATTCCGCAAATTCCACGAATCCTGTAAATTCCATTAATTCCGCGTATTCCGTGAATATATTGAGTTCTGAGAATTCATTGAATTCCGAGAAAAATATTTGATTTCATGAATTCCGTGACTTCCAGGAATTTCTTGAATTCGGTATTCCATGAATTTCGTGAATGCCATGAATTCCTTGAATGCCACGAATTTCGTGTATTTGAGAAATTCCATGAAGCACCTTAAGAGCGACAAAGATGGTAACAAAGCACTATTAGGGCCGCATTATATCTGTAGATGTATGTCGTTCCTGCGTGGGTGGGACACTCGGATAGTATGTGTTCCAGGTACTCAGCGTGTACATGACGCGCCCTGCACCTATCACTGGGAACTTCCTAACATAAAATGCGGTCATGGTATGCTAAGGTGGAAATGACACCGTACAGGCATGCGAAAACGAAACCCCTGTACCTGTATAAGGCCTGATGATCTGAGGAAAGCAAGAGTATGCTCCTTCGACAAGGACTGTTTTTCTACATTCCTGTTAAAATTTCCATGCATTTTCTTGTCGAGTAGCTCTTAGTGGAATTTTTAAACTACTGCTTTCTTCACTTCGGGTTTCAGAAGTGAAGCATCTAGATGGAGTAATGCACTTTCCTCACTTCTGATGTTAAAATTCAGGCCAAGGGTCTCGGCCGCTTGCTCCGCGGCTTTGTAAAGAAACGCTCCTCCATCAATCTTCTCGTGTTTCCTGGCCATTTTTATCAGAGGATCTCTGCCATTGGCTACGATATAAGCTGTACTTAGAACAATTCTGTTATAAAGACACTGGAGATTCAGACGTCCGCATCCGCCTTGACGGTGTGAAATGTATAATCGAGGAACTGACGTATTGATATGCAAGCTTTAAAGCATATGCATGATCTTATGTGTGGTGACATCAAGGGCCTTAACTTTTTGTTCGTCCATTGAACCACCCCAAACGAGTAGAGTAGAACCGGGATGGAAAGCATGTTAGTCGCAGACCTCCTTGTTCAACCCTGACAGATTGGCAGACCAAATCTGTCGAAGAAGATGCTTTTACCTGCTTCGGAGAGACACCTTTACTGATGTTACGTCCTGAATGCGGCTTTGAGGCACGCCCAGGTATGTATAGGTCTCTCCAGCGTTAAGATGAGTAATAACACTTATATCCACAATCTCAGGGTCCTCGGGAACGCCAACAATCTTTCCATTCTTTAGATGAATTTCGGCACATTTATCCAATCCACAGTCCATCCTAATCTCTCCTGTGTACTTCTTGACGATATTGATGGCAGTTTGAAGTTTGCCTTTACCAGAGGAAAAGAGCTTCAGGTCATCCATAGAAAATACATGAGTGACCTTATGCTCGCGCTGGTTAGTGTCGCCACAGAGGTATCCAGAAGAATTTCATAGTGCGAGAATTAGAAACAAAAGTGTTATGCAAAAAAGCAGAGTTCTCATTGTATTGCCCTGAAAGACGCCCCTCTGGAAGGTGACGTTATTTGTAGTCACACGATAATTTGCAGATGAGATAGTAAATCTAGTTTTCCAAAGAGGCATCAATATCTCTATGAATCTCACTATGTGTGGATGCAATTTTAAGCTTTCCAACAGACAGATGATAAGTCTATGAGAGGTTGAATCGAAAGCTTTCCGGTAGTCAATCCAGGCCATTGACAGGACGCGTTGATGGGATGCAGCGTCGTTACAAACACACCTGTCAATTAGCAGGTTCGGTCGACAGCCTGCTACACCCTTTTTTGAGCCGCGTTGTTCATACATCTCACGCCACACAGGCTCAACTCGCCGAACACTCCTGTTGTTTAGGACAGCTGTAAAGATCTTATACAGCGAGTTCAAACAAGTTATTGGCCTGTAATTCTCTGGGTTGATTGGGTCCTAACACTCGCTACTGCGGAATAGGCGTCTCCGACTTAAAATATGAGGTGAATATGCGGGCCGAGCGGTGGTGTGTAGAAGTAAACTTCTTCCACCAGAAGTTCTTGATACAATCTGGTCCAGCACCGGGAAAGTTCTTCGTGCCTCTAAGTGCTTCTTTCACCTCTTCAGCAGTGATTGATGGACATTCCCCCTCAGATTTTATGAGGTTGTCGCAAAATTCCTTAAAGCGGATGATATTGTCTATACCTCGTTGGGCTTGGGTGGATTTTTGACAGAAACAGGGTGGTCACTGAACAGGCGAGATGGGTCAGCGAGAAACTTGCGATTCTCCCTGATCCATCTCTCCCTCTTCTGAATTCGCCTACTTGCATCAGATAAGAGCCGTACTTTGTCAACAATATGCTGCTTGATGGTCAGCAGCTTTGACTTCTTTAGCGTGTGATTCAAGATCCTCAGTTCTTGGGCGAACTTTCGAACCCTTTCCGGAAACGGTCGACCAGATGTTATGTAGTCAATCACACATTGAACTTGCATGTTAATGTCGCTTCCTCATCTTCGGCTGCAGCTTGATAAAGCAGCGGTTTGGGAAGCGCTCCGCGTACATATCCATTTTTCCAGAGGTAGGCACGTTGATTTCGCAACGATTGAATCGAAACGTGCTAAAGTTCTGGGTGTTATTGGCACCATAGAGTAGGCATACGCACCATAAAGCCTCGGTGAACAGGGATAATGCTGGCATCGTAGCGTTCTAGCAAGTCATCCTTGAGTTGATTCGTCCACTCAATGTGGTCGTTCTGTCGGTTCATCGTCGTGTTTCCATCTAAATTATTTTC
>CAKNWT010190804.1:0-10572 GCA_932066315.1 Andricus coriarius
GAACTTGAAAGAAATAAAAATGTCGATTTTCGATTAAATTACTGTAACTGAAAAACTTCAAATTACTGCAAAACGAATAAACGATCTAATTAGGAGGTCTGAGGGGTCGATTCTGTTTGGTTTTTCCATGTAGAATAACGCTACATTCACAGTTTTTCTCTACATTTTTACTCCATTTATATCGCCTTCCGGGACGCCGTGTCTACTCGTCTTCAAATTACACAAGTGGTGATGTTTTTTGAGGAAGAAGTGTCAATCGATATTATTTGTTTTTGTTACAAACAAATTTTATAAACAAATGCATACTTTCATCATTTGTAGATAGAAAGTGATCGTGTTTCTGTCTACTCGTCTTCAAATTACATAAGTGGTGCTATTTGGTGACAAAGACTTGGCCATTTGTTTTTTTTATAAACAAATGCATTGTTTGGTGATTTATAGACAGAAAATGATTTTTTTTACTCTCATAGTCTTCAAATTACATATGTGGTGCTACTTGGTGACAAAGAATTCTTTTCTTAGGCGAAAATTAGAAAATTGAGAGAGGAAAATAATCTGAAGGAGAAATAAACTCAATACTTGAGAAATATGCAATATAGAGGCTATATTATGAATGTATTAAGATGTAAAAGTAGATTGATTAAGTTTATCAACTCATGAAAGGAATTCAATTTCAGCATTTATCACAACTACAATTATCTGAAGAATTTCAAACTAGTATATTTCTAGGACGAAATCAATTTCGATGTGCCATCTCAGCTTGATAAGCAATTTTATTCAGAAGTGAATAAGAACGTTTTTTTCTTCAGAAGCTAGTTCATCTGAACTTATTCAATCTTCGGTGCACATATTCGCAGTGAGCAAGATGAGAAACAGAATTGTGGGAGGTTTCAGCCAAAGAACAGGAGGAAATGAGAAAGTGACTTTGAATCGATTTTCATCCAATTAAATTATCTCTCCAGCTTTTACGTCTCGTTATCCTGGTGTCGGATAGATCTCTTAAGTTGGACAATCAGCTCACCATGAGAAAATCGATGGCGCAAAACATGCCCCATCTTCTGGATCAAACTTGTAAAAAAAGTAGAGACTAGAGAAATCATATTTTCAAATTGGCGAACGGGTCCCTTCTTTTGAAATGGGAAAGTATTGGAAATTAAAATAAATAACTCAAAATTCTAATGTTTGTAAAATTTTACACTTGAAAGAGAAAATTCAGAAACCAAACCGATCGAAACGTATATTCTCGTATCGGAGCTTTATTTATTATTAGGTACTCCGTAATCGTAAATATGCGTTGTAATATGTCCAATTTCATTATTCACTCTGATATTGTTCTGCCTCGTTCTCTTCCATAATCTCTTCTCTTTTCCACCATGAGATTTATCTTTCTTAAAATAAAAAATTAAAATTGTCTAGACTGATAAAGTACTCCACGATGGAACCAGATAAGCGACCTGGGGGGTCGGACATCGGAAAAGTTTATACACATAGAGAGCTATGACTAATTAAAGTGATTAATTGCTAACTAATTTTATACTAGCAGTCACGATTTGCACATTATACATCCGATAAGTTTTTTGTTAACAGTAAAATTCTCAGTATAAATGTTTAAGGGTGGCCTTTAAACACAAAAATAAGTTTTTGGACATTTCCTAGTTCTAAATTTAAAGTATTTAAAATTAAAATGCTATAATTTTTTATTCATTAATTTATCAAACAGTTTTATCAGACCTTTTCAAACTGAGAATCCTATTTCTTTTCTGAAAAAGTTTAGGTTCTTTCCTTTAAATATCTTCAGGTCAAAAAATTCGACATATTATTCATTTGCAAAAATTAGGCTTTAGAACCGGACTGGGATTCACCAACCGATCTGATGAAAGTCTTGCAGACCGGCCCTAAAAGCCGTTCTGGCCAATTTTTTTGAAAGTATTTAAAGTATTTGTGAAAGATTTGAAAGTATTCAAAAGGATTTGCAGAGGTTTTAAAGGATCTAAGGGATTTCTGAGAATTTCAACTGCTTTCAAGGGAACTCATCGGGATTTTCTAAGTATTTTAATTATCTTATGAAAAGTTCAAAGCTTTTTAACGTTTTAATTAATTTAAAAATATTTGTCATGACACGCGCATCAAAAGTTCGACTTTCGCTGATTTTTGTGCGAGGCGAAAGTGGCCGATTCCTGCCGAGTATCAGCTGACGGGGTGAAAGTTAATTTCACCTCTAGGGGCGAAAGTAATACATAGCACGACTGAATGAAAGTGATGAAATGATGCGCACGCATGTCTTGTGGTTCTCTGCTAACTGTACTAAAGCAACGCAGCACATAACCTATGATGGCCCATTTACTCTCACACTCGCTTTGCTACCTGCATATATTGATTTTATTGATTTTAAGAGCCATCTATTGACTCCTTACTCTTTCAGGACTTCCCAAAGCTTACTTCTATTCTATCAAGCTAAATATCTGATCCGCACATGATCTTTCTCGCATAAATCCACACTAGACTTCCGAGCTCGTTTCTTCTATTATTTTCATTAACCCATTATTAATTATTTTCGGATATACTTTGCGTACGATACTGAGCAAGTTGATATCTCTGAAAATATTCCAGTGGCTTTTATTTACCTTTCCTTCGTGTATTGCTACGATGAATGCCTTTTTCCATTCATCTATAACTATCCATATCTCGCTTTCAGTGTAAATGCCATCTATACCAGCAGCCTCGCAATCCTTAAGTTCTTAATGATATCCCTAACCTCAGAGACACTAATTCTTTCAACCGGATTTTTCGGCGAATCGTCTTCTATATGATGATGCTTACTTACTTTACCTGTACTTTTAACCTCAAATCTGAGACGTAGTATCATGAGCAAACTCAGAAATCATACTCTTATTATATAAAATATCGTGTGTACCGAGGCAGCGAAGTCTTTCTACGGCCTCGCGTGTTTGCAAAAACTCGTATACGCCTCGGCTTCGACTAGTTTTTGCAAACTCACGCTCGGCCGTAAAAAGACTATTTAGCTGCCTTAGTGCACAATATACTATTATTATTTCCTTCGAAGGCATTTTCCATTTTATTCTCTTCTTCCGTTTTAATTTTATCCTTGCTTTCTTTAACTAGTACGTTTACTTTTCTGTCCTGGTCCCTATAATCATTTTCTAGTCTAATTTTATCGTGATCGCTAAGGCGTGTAATGTTAAACTTTCTTAGATACACTTGTTTCTTTTCGTTAACGGCTACACACTTCAGTCTTATTTTTTCTGTAAGTTCTATTCGCTTTTCTGGTCGATCATACTGTGGCTATCGCTTCTACTCCAGGTGTACAAGGGGACCATTCTATACCTATACCAAGTACTTTTAATAAACAAGCCCTTCTCTATAAGCATGAGCTAACCAACCTGTCTCCATTACCATTTGTTTTTGGATCTCCAAAATTACCTAGCACCCTTTTCGAACCCTCGCCATGGACTCCAACCCATCCATTCATATCTCCTAGTAGAATAATTCTTTCTCCGTGATCGCAAGTGCCTATAGTATCATTTTAAGTGTCCCAGAAGGCGTATTTTAACTCACCCCTTTTACCATCAACTAGGGCATAACAAGATATGATAATTTGTCTTCTGATTCCCACTTTCATTCTAACACACAACAATCTGGGAGATACAAATTCATTCCTCTTTCGTGCATTGTTGCCAGAAGCGCTCCTTTCGTCAAGCAAAGTTTCAATCCATTCAGAGGATACTGTATTGTTTGTATTGTTTAAAGTATACGCGTAACTACCAACTCAATGCGAGAATAATAGATTACGTGGCATGGGGCCAAACCGAGCGAATGCAAACGTGTATGAAGTTGGATGCACGAGGGGGTATAGCCCCCGAGTACAGCCAACATGCGATTTGGCGTTCGCGAGGTTTCAGCCCCATGCCGCGTATACTATTTTTCACAAAAAGAACATCGAAAATGGCGGCTTTCGTTGTCTGCGAAAATGGAGGTATGCAGGTGAGCGTTCCGACCTAACCCTACCTTGCAAACTTCTCAAGTGTTGCCACTACAGCGCACGCAAAGTTTGTATACGCTGTAGTGGCAACACTTGAGAAGTTGGTACGTTAGGGTTAGGTCGTAACTCACGAAAGTATAAACAATAGGGTTTTGGCAACACCCACCTCGAAAGTAGGCCGTTCCGTGTATCTAAATGATATACAAAGTGAGTCATTCCTGATAACAATGCGGGAATAATATTTGCGCATGCGCACTTTGATTATTATATACTTTCCGCATTGGTGGAATGAACGCGCATGCGCACTTTGAAGATGAGCAACTTTCCACATCGTGACGATTACATAATCTTTTTTTTCAACAAAATTTTTTGTTCGCAAATTTTTTGTTGACAACTTTTTTTTCAAAATGTTTTTTTTCCAAAAATTTTTTTCCAACGTTTTTATCCACCAATTTTTTTCTTCAAACAATTTTTTGTACCAAATTTTTTTTTTTCAAACATCTTATTTCCAAAAAAAAAAATTTTTCAGACATTTTTTTTTCAACATTTTTTTTCCAACTTTTGTTTTCAAATAAATGGTCTACGAAATTTAAAAATCTTTTCTTTCAAAATTAGTATTTTTCGTCAACTCCTCCGAACAAAACTTTTTCGGACGGGCGTTGCAAAAAATAGCGTGTGATACACGTGCGCATAGGTGATTGTTAACTCGTGTGATTGCATCATTCGCCTGCAACTCGAAGCACTCGTCTACGTTTTCACACTCGCTTCGCTCGTGCGCTAACCACCGACTCATGCTTCGAGCCTCCAGCTTATGCTGCGATATTCACACTTGCACACAATCACCTATTTTGCGCACTTGTATCAAAAATAACTATTGTGATAGAGGCTTGGAAACTCTAGGGTTTGTAAAGTAGTTTCGTACCCGCTCACCTGCATACCGCCATTTTTGCAGGCTACGTAAGTCGCCATTTTCGATGTTCGTATTGTGAAAATGTCTTTTACGAGTAAAAATCATGTCCAAAATAATTAACCAGTCGTCGTAAGGTGGAGAGTCCAGTCTTAACGTCAGTCCCGCCCGACTTCGGTCAATGGGGGGGGGGGGAAGTATAGGATCAGAACTGGACTGAAGAAAAGTCATGGTTGGTTTGTGTTCTGTACTAAAATAAGGGCACCAGCCCTTAGCAAACTGGAACCGAAGAAAAGTCATGGTTGGTTTGTGTTGTGTGCTAAGGAGGGCACCAGCCTTCAGCAATGTAGTATTAGATGAGAAAAATAGTGTACATGTTTCCAAAGTTCTGTCTGGCAATCCCCGGCCCGCCTTTGGGCAGTCATAAAGCGTTGATGACGATAGCATAAGCACAAACCCTTCCGAATACTTGTTTTTTGATAATGAAATTTAAAAAATTGGAAACCTCCAAAACTGATCGAGTTGAAATGTAATGCCCTTAAAATTTAATAATTAATAAAAAAGCACTCTGAATTGCGTATTTAAAACTATAATTTTAATTTTAATTTATAGAAATTTTAAAGACGATAGAAATGATTAAGAGGTATCATATCATGTAGTATCAAATGACATACAAAGTGATTGGAGCGATTATATTATTAAAAGTGAGATTTCTGTACAAAAAAAATTGCTGTCATTATCACCGGTCAAAATTAAGGAATTTTAAACATTGTAAACCTTTAGAGTTTAAAAATGTTAAGAAGTTTAAAAATTACTTGAACCGTTAAAACATAAGCATTTCCAAACTTCATTTAAAACTGAAGTATTCTTAAATTAGGATCATGAAGCTAAATCGTTAGAAATTAATAATTTTAAAATTGTGTATCGTGCTTTTTTAAATTAATAATCTTAATATATAGTGTATAAGCAGTAACTTGGAGATCAAGTATAAAGGATTTCTATGCAGGCGGAACAATTTCATATTACTTCAAGTCAAAGATTATGTCAAAAATGACATATGCTATAATAAACTGTCAAATTGACAGGACAGAAAAAGCCGCGAGACAAAAACACACAATAGTAACATCTGTAGTACTTTACTTTTTTTTAGTCTTAAGTTTTATATATTTTTTTTATATTTTTATATTTTCATGCTTTATCTTTTTTAATCTTTTTTAGCTTTGAAACGTAATTCACCAGATTCTTCCTCGTTCTGTTTCTCGAAATTCTCGAGGAGATACTTTGCTCTAAGCAGCTGAGATATATTTTCTCAAGCATTTCTCGAATCAGGAACTTCACGTAATGCTGTACACGATTTTCACATAATACTTAAGATATATTACGTAATATGCTGATATCACCAATTTCATTTCACCTACCAATTCACAACCCTGAAAACTAGGTCACACGTTTATAAATGCATATTTTTCATGTAAATCTGAAAAATGGGAATTTTGATCGAGGCCGGGTATTTATAAGCTAATAAATTTAACATGATGAAAATTAAGGGTTAATCAATGAAATTATATGGGTACAATTTTGTTGAAAGTTAATAATTTTTTAATGCTTTTTTTTAAAGTATATATTTTAAATAATTTAATTTTAAATGATGTAATTCAGGCGAAAAGAATTGCAATTGTGCGTGACATCGCAACACTTGTTAAAAATGTTTTTAGATCGCTATAACCAAATTAGTGAACAACAGTTGGGTCTGCTTCATTTGCGCGATATTTAAATACTTTAGGAAGCTAAAGCCCTATTTTTAGAAACAATTGGAAGTAAAATAATGTTTAATCAAAAGTGAACGAACTTGAACGTCAATTTTTAATTCTTCACAACATTTTATAAACAAGTAAGAAATTAAGCATTTTTTAAATAGACAGGCTTCGTTTTTTCAGTAGAATCGCAGGATGGCCGCTGGACCGAGAAACCTTGAACTGACAGAGAATTTGTTTTTTGACCGGAAAGTTTACAAATTTTTAGAAGGAAAATCTCTTCAATCATCTGAATTATCACATGATATAATGCAACTTTAAGTAGTTTGAATTTAAACTTTTTTTTTAAATTTTGAGTTCAATTGTGAAATCTGCGTTTACAATGCATATTCTAAAATCTTTTACTTTTAAAATTTTTTCATTTTAGGTCATCGTTTTTAGGCGTACATTTTCAGTTGAACGAATTTTGAAATGCAGCTCTAAAGACTTGAATAATTAACAAATGAAGGCGTTTGACATTGAAAAATGTTGATAAAAAACGTTTTAAGTTATATATAAAATAAGTCATGATTTTGAAAATTGAACAATAATTGATTTTACGAGGGTTGTTCGAAAAGTTCTCGCCCTAACACAGATATAGTACCAGGAGTTTCAAGTGACTATGATTTCCCTAAAGTTCGATCCTTCAGAGGACCGACCGTGAAAGTTTTCGACAAATACATTCAGTTTTTTTATCGTTGTACTTTAGGAAAGCAAAAAAGTTTTGGCTATTTCAAAAAATGGTTAAAATCGAATTTCGTGCATTGGTCAAATACTTTGTTTTAAAAATTTAAACGCCAACGAAAATAAAAAACGAGTGTTAAATGGTCGACGTATAAAGGTGTGAGAGCTTTCTGACATCCTAAACATTTGAGTGAACCATGTTCACAACGTTTTTGACGAAGATTTGCATATGAAAAAGCCGTCAGCGCGGTGACTGCCGCATTTGGCACCCACCACGACAATGCACCCTCGCACACCGTTCCGGCTGCAGTCACAAAAATGAACCTACTGCACTTTATCTTGCTGCGACACGCACCGTCTTCACGAGATTTTCTTCATATACAGAGATCATCGCTGAGACCAACGCGTATTTTGAAGGGTTGAACTAATCTTACTATACTGAGGGTGTAACGAAGTCAGGAAACTATTGGTCTAATGGATTGAATTGAAAGGAGATTATGTTGAAAAATAACACAGACCTTTGTTATCATTCTTATTTTTTCTATTTCAGGCCGAGAACTTTTCGAACGACCCTCGTGCAAGAACAATTCTGAATATTTAAAAAAATAAAAAAAATTGATCGATTTTAAAATTAAAAATTAAACTGTTTTAATCCTGAAGCCTGAGTAATTAAACAAATTTAAAAGACCGATTGAAACTTTATAAAATATTTTCAATTTGAAAATAATTTCAAACGAATAGATTTATAATTTAACGCTTTTATCAAATTTCAAATCCTATTGAAATATTGTTTCAGTATAAAATATTCTGTTCTTAACTCATTCAATTTGAAATTTTGCAATTAAAAAAAGAACAATTATTTTATTAGGCAATATTTTACTTTTCATCTAAAGCGATAAATTATTAATCAAATATTGCAAACTAAAGAATTTTCAACTGAATTATAAGAGAAAGAAAGCCTTGAATGGTTAAAATTTCAGAATGCTAAATTTAAACTTAGAAAGTTACAATTTTACTTGTTCCATTTAACAAATTTTTAATTTTTAAGTGAAAGTGTCAAATTTGTATGCGTAAATAACAAATAAACAATAATAATTTTAAATGTCTTAAAATTAAAATAATTCAATCGTTCAGTTTTTAATATTTTTAACTTGAAATTATTCAAAATAATATGATTAGGAAAATTTACAAATGTATTGACTCATTCTTCAACTTGAAGCATTGAAAGTAATATCTTGGATATATATTTTTTAACAAGGGATCTTCAAACTATTTAATTTATAAAAGTAAAAATAAAAACTTTGCAGTTTAACGCATATAATTTAAAAGTCTTTAAATAAAAGTTTTGAAAGCTTCATATTATATATGGGTTTGAATTATTGAGCGTTTGAATTTAAAATTAGGAATTAAAATATTTTTAAGCTTTAATTTTAAAACTATAAGCATTCAAAAGACTTCAGCTTAAAGTGCTTTAATTTTCAGTTTAGTTTTAATTAGGGGAAAGTGGGGTATGGTGTCAGTGCGGGGCACAGTGACTCTTGTAACTAATGCTCATGTTTTTTCATTTTCATATTAGTTTTTTTACGTAAAATAGCTTTCTTTAGTACTCAAGGAAGCTACTTTATGCGGAAAAACTAATATGAAAATCGAAAAACACGAGCATTATTTGCAAGAGTCACCGTACCCCGCACTGATATCATACCCCACTTTCCCATACATCAAATGAACAAATATTCAGGAATTCAAATGTTTTAATTTACATGATCGTGAACAGTTTTTACGAACCGGAAAGAAATCGAGAAATAACTGGGAATTTTTTCCTCTGTTAAAATGGCTACCCTGAATCAAACATAGCATTGATTACTTTTGGCTGTGGTACTTTGTGATTAAACAACAGTTATGTATTGTTCAAACTAACTTAATAAAAAAGTGCATAATTTGGCCATTTATCAGTAGATAAGTTTCAGTTTTTCATCAGAATCAAGTGTTGCGAAATGTTGCCAATGCCTCTTGCTGTAAATATTTCCAGTCAGACAAAAATTCTGTAATGTATAAACAACTTTAATAAACAGAACTATTATCTGTACACTTTTCAGTATACTTTCTTCAACAGAGTCATATATAAATATCTCACCGATAGCCTCTTGCTATATATAATATTATGCTTCTTAGATAACAATCGTTTATTATTCAAACTATGATTTATTTAAGAAATTCAAAATTTGCCCAATCCGCTGTAGAAACATTTAATTTTTTCAGCATAATCGAAAGTGTGTATGTAATAATTTAACATTTTTCATCAAATATAGGAAAAAAATTCGCATCTGCTTGTAAAATTTACTTAAACAATACACTGTTATTATCCAACTAGAAAGTATCACAATAAAATGCAATTGTTTTAATAGTTATTCTGCTGAATGAACGAAAATCTATTAAGGAGTTATTTCGTATTTGTTTAGAAAATAATAAGTAATAATGAAGAATTTTATCTAACATTTTGTTCACTGAGTTTCTTAAATCGATTGGAAAAAAAAAATTTGTTCAACTCATACTGCAAGAAGTCTTTGTAATTAGATTCTGCCTCGGATCCAACCGTTTTCGGTTTAATCAAAAAATTTGTGCAAAAATTTCAGCCTTGATAAGACTAATATTTTTATTCTACAGTTTATTTGTAATTAAACAAATTCTACACACATTATTTAAAATGTACATTGCACTTTTTTTGCCTCAGTGTGCATCATGACAATTGTAAATGGCGCTAAGCATCACCTTTCCCACTTCGACATGAAAATTTTATCTAATTAACATTCTCGAACTGTCAGGAATGCAAATGAGGGGTTAATTGTGAAAGTTTGCGGGAGATGAGGGTCATAAAGTGATGATAAGCCACGTTACATCCAAACCATGTAAGACTGTTGACAACTTTTGGGGCTTTTGGATGTCACTGGAAGTGGATTGGTTCCCACAAGGTGAAATGAGGAAGCGACCAGTACTCTACACCTCAGGGTCAGTTTTAATTTGTTTCCCAAACTTCTAGTTCCAGCAAAGTGAGTTTAACTGCAAAGAGACGATATATTAAAACCTACTCGCAAAATACCCTTACACGTTGTACATATATTACTCTCATCAACAAATAAAAGCTTGACTTTAACATCTTGTACAAACAAAACTTTGGTCTCTCATCTTTA
>CAKNWT010190808.1:0-12181 GCA_932066315.1 Andricus coriarius
CCTAAAATGATACTTACTCTGAGGTAGACTCTGCTTATTTATTTATTTTAATTAGTTTATAGATTAAATTATAAGATTAATCAAGTATACTTCGATCTAGCCGATCTAATTCGATATAGCCGATCAGTGCTTGCACGAATTTGTAATGACCTTGTAATATCCTGTTCCTTAGAGGGCTATTTAGCCCTAGGGACTTTCTTGAATAAATACAAATACAAATACAATAACCTCAAGTAACTCTAATTAGTGAGGCTTGATCAACACATAATAGTTTTATTCATCAAATATCTATTTCAGTTGAGAAAAATCATCCATAATGTCTAATAACTCCAACTAGTTAGTATTCATCAGTACTTGATGATTTTTACTTAAAAACATCCATTTCCGTTGAGAAACGCCAAACATAACCTCAAAATACTCTAACTGGTTAGTCTGAATCTATATTTGGTGATTTTTTTTAAATATTAATTTCTGTTGAAGAGAATCATCAGTAATCTCGAATAACTCTTAACTATTTAGTCTTCTTCAACACTTGATGATTTTTATTTAGAAGTACCATTTCTGTTGAAAAACATCATCCCTAACCTTGAATAACTTTAACTGGTTAGTGTTCATCAGTACTTGATGATTTTTACTTAAATCATCCATTTCCGTTGACAAAAACCAAAAATAACCTTAAAATACTCTAGCTGGTTAGTCTTAATCTATATTTGATGATTTTTATATAAAAATATTAATTTCTGTTGAGGAGAATCATCAGTAACCTCAAATAACACTTGACTAGTTAGTCTTCATCAATGCTTGAAGATTTTTATTTAAAAATAATAATTTCTGCTGAGAAATGCCAAACATAACCTCAAAATACTCTAACTGGTTAGTCTTCATCAATATTTAAAAATATTTATTTCTGTTGAGAAAAGACAAACTTAACCTCAAAATACTCTGATGGTTAATCTTCAACAATATTCGATGATTTTTATTTGAAGATATTAATTTCTGTTGAGAAGAATCATCAATAACCTCAAATAACTCTTAACGAGTTAGTCTTCATCAATACTTGATGATTTTTATTTAAAAATATTAATTTCTGTTGAGAAATGCCAAACATAACCTCAACATACTCCAACTGGTTAGTCTTCATCAATATTTGATGATTTTATTAAAAAATATCTATTTCCGTTGCGAAGAATCATCAATAACCTCAAATAACTCTAGCTAGTTAGTCTTTATCAGTAATTGATGATTTTTATTTAAAAGTATCCATTTTTGTTGTGAAACATCAAACATAACCTCAAACAACTCTAACTAGTTAGTCTTCATCAGTTTTTGATGAAGAAAAACTCGATTTTTATTTTAAAATACCCATTTCCGTTGAGGAGAATTATAAATAACCTCAAGTAACTCTAACTAGTTCTTCTTCATCAGTACTTGATCACTTTTATTTAAAATTATCAATTTCCTTTGAGAAACATCATCCATAACTTTGAATAACTCTAATCAGTTAGTCTTAATCAATAGTTCATGATTTTTACTTTAAAATATTTGTTTCTCCTGAGAAACCCTCCTTTTTTTCTTAATGATAGATTTTAATAGCATAAAGGAATGTGTTTGTTGCGCCATCTATTCGCAATTATTTTTTAAAAAAACCTGCTACCATTTACTGACCTTAACGCTATTTTACAACCGCGAGCTATTCTTTTCTTATCTACATTGCATGTTCAGGTTCGTACGCTCTGAAATTATCGTTCGTATGTGAAAATTTTCATCTGCCAAATTCGAGTTCTGCAAAACGATACCCTACCATGTTTTCAAGTAGGATCTGCGTGTTTGAAAATTTGTTGGAAAGTTACACCGACAACTATAATTTCCAATTCAGTACACTTCTTTAATAATCCGTTGGCAGTTGTCCTCACAGCTGGTTTGAATTTCGTGTTTTTGTAAATTGAATCCAATACGCAGATAAGCACTGGTAAAAGTGAATCGTTTCCAAAGAGTTGATTGACACCCTTTCCTCTAGTCCACCATCTTGTTCCGTTTATTTTTTTACCAAAATCCTTCATTTTCCAGCCCCGACGAAAATGGTCGATGAGGCCTCTTTCCAGATGTCTACACTGAAAAAAATTTACTTGATTCAAGGAAATGTGTTTGTTCGGTTTTTTATATTTGTACCAAGGAATTGTTTACTTCAGTTAAGTTAATATTATTCAGATGCAAAATATTAACGCATCCATTCAAGAAAATGATTTCTTTGATGATATTTCTTTAATACAAGTAAATATTTCTTCGCATTAAAAGTGAAAAATATTAAGTCAAAGAAATGATTTCCTGGAAGGTAGGAACCTAGGTTTATTGAATATGTTTTAGGCACCTAAAGAACTCCTTCTTCAGTTAATGAAATCGATTTTTTGAACGGCATAAGTATGTTTTAAAATTAAATAATTCATAATCATTGGAGCGAATCATTAAGATTCTTTGAGCCAAAAAACTATTCACTCAAGATAAATGAATTTTCATTCAAATGACGAAATATTTATTCCATGCTAAGAAATATCAAAATCATAACAATAAAACAATTATATAAATTTAAAAAATATTCTTTCACCATAAATCGATATTCGTTTAATTGAAGATAAAAAATTATGAGACACTATAAGTTGCACCATGTTGCGACAGCGTCGTGGTAATCGCTGTGGACTTTACACTCGACGGACCCAAGTTCGATTCCTGCTGGAGGTAAATTTTTCATCGCATTTTTCTGTTTCAGGTTCATCAAGATTTTAAATGCACTACAGTTGAAGTACGACCTACTTTATTGCACTCGCGCATGGTTTCGGACAAAGAAATATTTTTTTGAATCAGTATAATATTTTTTTGCTTCAAATATTTAAAAATTTGATGCGGAGAAATAGATTTCTGAGCCTATAAAATATTTGCTTGACTTTAAAATATATTTCTTTTCATCAATTCACATTTCCTCATTTCAAAAAAATATTTTTCCCATTCATGGCACATTAGTTTGGAACAATTAGTCATTTTCTTGGTTTAAAATGTATATTTTTGTCTTGAGTTAATATTTCCTTGAACCTAGAATATCCAAGTAGTCTTTAAAGAAATTAAAAATTTGTTTGGCCTTCGTTTCCTCCGGCGGAGAAAATAGGGTGCTCTCGAATTGGAATTAAGATGTTTATTTAGAAAACGCAACGATTCAGCAATGTAGCAGTAATATTGTGCGTACATCACGTTTATATTATTACTATATGTATACAAAATTCACTCACCGTGGGATAAATACTGCTGCTTATCCTTTTGTTTCCAGTTTCCGGCATTGAATTTCATTTTAATCAAAAAAGAAGTATGATTTTTGCACTGCACTTGTAATAATATTTCTCAACTAGACGCCCTGATTAGGTTCTTCTTGACTTGAAGTTTTTCCATACAAGTGTACGGAACTCTCGCAAGTGTATGGAGAATCTTCCAGCGACCACTGAAAAATCTCCATACTTGTGTGGAATATTCATAAGTATGGAAGAAAAGCCATACTATCGTATGGGAAAATTACTCTTGTTTCTTACAGTGCAACTATAAATCAAATTTCATAACTAAACAATTTGATAGTGAATTGTTTTAAATAGAAAGTCTTGAATCGTTAAAATTTCGGAGTGCGAAGTTGAACCTTTTAAGGTATGAATTTTAATTATTTCATTTTTTTTTAATCTTGAAATTGGAAGCGAAATTTTTAAATTTTTAATTGATAAATAAGAACTGAACAATTAAGCCACTGGAAGGTGTAAGGGTATATAAAATTAACATATTTAATTAAAAAAATTAACCTCTAATTTAAAAAGTAATTGATTTTAAACAATCAATTGCAAAACGGGGTAAAAGCTATAACGGAGTTCGCACCCAGCCCCTTGACCTGCCGCCGGGGTATCTATTGTTTCGAAAAAGTCGAGCGCGAGGTTTTAGAACTACTAGAACCACGCCACATATCTGTTAGGACACGTGTCCCTGGTACTACGTATTTTTGTATGGATATTTGAAAATTCAACAAACTATCACTTATAGGAGAACTTCTACCTTTATTTGGGCGACGCCGAAGAAAGTTCCATCCCTTGCAGCTTTCTTCTCTCTGCAATATCGTTTGCCACATTGGTATATGAGGCCGTTATTCTTCCAATTTATTTTTAAATGAGAAGTTCCTCCACGCAGATCGCAGAACCGAGTTTTTTTTAGAATGACTCATCTATTAAACTTAATTACCTAACTGTGAAGTACCGAATGTTTAAAATGGAGCTATATGATTGGGCCAGACTCAATTAGTCTAGTCGCAGCTATAAACCAGTCGCCACTAATACTTCTGTATGCTCTAATAGGTCCCCGAGAGAAATTTAGTTGAAAGGGTCAAAAAAGTCCCCTGAATACGTATGAATATGTTGGTTAGGTTTACCAGAACCTCGTCAGTTTTTGTTTAAATAACTTTTTAAAAATTAATTTAAAAAGAAAAAAAATTATTGACGATGTATCGCGACGATGGGTACTACAGAGGGTTCGCAGTGCAAACCTTGCGTCTTGTTGAAGAAGACTGTATGGCCAGCGCTCGACTCGGCCGAAACAATAGGCCCCCCGACGGCAGGTCAAGGGCTGAATGCGACGCCGTGGTAGCTTATACCCGAAAAATGTTCAAGTTTTAATGTGTCTAACCTAAAATTGCTTCAAAATTATATAATTTTCAAAATTTAAAAATGTATTGATTCAATCTTCCATTTAGAGCATGGAAAATAAAACGTGGACTTATACGTCATTTCATTTAAAATTATTCCCTTGAATAATATTGAGAGAT
Organism: Andricus coriarius; assembly: GCA_932066315.1. Classification (NCBI taxonomy): domain Eukaryota; kingdom Metazoa; phylum Arthropoda; class Insecta; order Hymenoptera; family Cynipidae; genus Andricus; species Andricus coriarius. The sequence goes on from CAKNWT010190808.1 coordinate 4,841, forward strand.
TCCATTTTATACGCATAAAGTATTCAGCGTTTAAATTAAAAAAAATTACACTTTAAAAGTTTAAAATTAAAAACTCAGGACGATAATACGATCAGAAATTTAGTAGAAAAAAGTCGTTGACTTTTATTTTGGCATTAGTAGACAGATTGATTATTATTACCTTCCCTGGCTTTGGTTAGTAAATTTCAAAGATTTCGCAGCTTCTAATTGTTTAGCTATAAATCGACCACGTTCAACTCTTCACACGCTTTTACCACTGCATCGTGTAATTTCATAATAATAATTTGACGCGGAAAATAAAAATTGCTAGCTAAATTTTTGACCACATATTTCCCAGCTCTGCTTACAAATTCCCGGTACACTGCAAAAGAAATTTGGATCCATAGAAATGCATTTCTTTGATTCCATTCATTTGAGCCGAGAAAACCGTTTACTCAATTGTAATGAATATTGTTAAAAAGAAACAAACTCGCGCACGGATTAAAAGAAATTATTTCTTTGAAACAAAGAAAATATTTGTTGGTCTCAGAATGTAAGGTAATTAACTGAAGGAAAAGATATCTTTAAAACTAAGAACCTAGTTTCCTTGAATTTCGTTTTCGCATCCAAATAAATATTTCTTTAGGTCACTGATGTTGAGCATTTGAATTAAAAAACATTCTATTTGAAATAACTAATTCATCGACGCGTGAAACAAATATTTTGGTTTATTTGAATCAAAGAAATATTGAGATAACTGAAAGCAATATTCATTGAGTGAAAGCGATATTTCTTTCATATAAGTGGATTGATACTGTTGTTCTAATAGAACATATCATGAGTCGAATAAAGTAATTTTTTCACTTGAGTAATAATTTATTCACATGAAAGATATGTTTTTTTTTTACAAATAGAGTGAAGCGATTTATGCCCAATAAACATTTTCTTCAAGCGAAGAAATATATTTTTGAAATAACTTCATACACCATTCCTTCGAAAAAATATTTTGGTGAAATTCCTTATTTCTACCGAGTAGTTCAGAACATATGCCGCCAGGTGCGCAGAGTTTATGGCCTCACAATAGAAATGGGCCATACATTTTTACCATAGATATTTTTAAATATTAGAATTTATAGGCTCCGGAAGTTCCCATCATGGTTCCTTAAAGCAACCAATCCCGACGCAACTGGAACGTGTACGTCATCCACTTCTGCTCCTTCTGCCCTGCAAGGTAAGCTAGAGCAAGAAATTTATGCGAGACAACATCGTTCAACACTGTTCCTTGGAGTCAGGTCTCTAGCCGCGGAAGAAGTTACGCGGCAGACGGGATAGTTGGAGATGGAGGTTTCACATCTGGATACTTTTTTAGAGCTACCAATCTTTATAGAATGTTATGAGGAACAATGTTGACGGACCAGATGAAGTGATCCCAGAAGAACAGCCTTTTGCATCCGGTTCACGATTGAATGAGCCTGACGGTGGCAAACCAGAATCTTCTTAAGTTGGCTAAGAAATGAAGCTTTCATACCTCTAAGACAGCCGATTATGAGAGCTACAAGATAACATTTGTACACTGTTAAAAATAATATTAAATTTAATATACCCATGTGAATTAAAATAAATATATCAAGCATATATAATCGCCATTAAGAGCGTGTATATTAAATTTCATATACATTCATATTAATCACTTACAAGAAAAATCAGATAATTCTACTTTACACAAATTTAAAATAAGTTGAGCAGTCATTTTCGATCCTGAATAATAAAACATGATACCGTCTTCCTATTAACCAAAAATAAAATTGGATTTAAAGTCGGAAAGTTCATTTAAGCGAATAAATAACAGAGGTAACCTACACTAAACTGTATTCGCATTAAATTTGTACCATTTAGAGCGAATTTAGGGAAAAGTTCCACCCGCACATTGCACTTTCATTATAAAGAAGAGTTGAGTCCACGAACTGTAGATTATTAATTTAACTGCTAATAGTTGATAAGATTTGAAGAAATGAAAGCACTTTGCATTTTCACGCAAACTGATATAACGACCTGTATTTTAAATTTAATACACATGTATATTAAATTCACTACACCAATGTATGTTACAACTCAGTAGCGGTAGTGCATATTTGCTTCACACACATGTATATTAAATCTCATACAGATTTTTCTAACAGTGTAGCCTTGGTACAGCCTGCTCAGCTCGAAAAGAAATGATTTATACTTCGCCCGTTTTTCTTCCTCCTTTGCCGTCATATTACCATCGGCTGGTGCCGAGAATTTAATCACGTAAATGATCTTGGTCTCCAGACCTTGGAGGAGAATATCAGGCTTCAATATCACGCTTCGTAGCAGTGATACGTTGAGTGGCGGAGAATGAGAAATTCCAGTAGATCTTACATTGATCATTCTCCACAACGGACTCGAGTTCCCCCTGGGCGTATGGCAAGACGGGCAATATATCAACACCATAGAAGTGCCTAAGATGGTAATATAACACTTTTAGCACCGTATTGTGTCTCTCTATGTACCTGTAACGTGCATACTTTGAGCATCCACTCAGAACATGTTCAAGTGTTTCTGGCTCTTGCTTACTCGGTCGAAAGTTAGTATCGCCTACGGGTATATTAATTATGCGCTCGTCGTAAACTAAGGTGTCTATAACGCCGTATTGACAGGCAAAAATAAATCCCTCAGTCTCCGATCTCAATCCAGCAGACTTTAGAAACATGTGGGACAGACCTATCGAGAGCTCTTCTCTACGTAGAATGCCGTACAATTTACCATGAAGGGACTTGACAGCATGTTCTCTTAGTAGAAGCGTGTGTTCTGCTTCATGTACACGAATTTTAGGCACCGAAGGTGTTAGTGATACTAGGTTATGTATAGTGTCACTGGAATCAAATGGGACGCCAAGCTCCTCTGTGGCCCCATCTGCGACACGGTATAGACGCCGCAACATTGACGACTTCATGTTAATGCACGAGTCGCATAAGAGAATCTGCACTATTTAGAACTTAGCAGGCTGTCGCCAGAACCGCTCTTCGATGAAGACACTCCAAGCTTAGCACGCCTCTACCCCCTTTAAATCGAGGTAGGTATATTCGAAGTACGGAAGATCTAGGATGATGAATTCGATGAATTTTCATCATCTGGCGTGTGCTTCGGTCAAGTTGCTTCAACTTATTGACGTTCCATTTTACTGCACCAAACGTGTAGAGCAGTATAGGAACGGCCAGTAAATTGGTCGCCTGGATCTTATTCTTTTGAGATAATTCGGAAGCCCAAATTTTTCTGAGAATTTGCCGATAACTTTTTTTAGGGGCCGTTTTTAACACACGCACATTTTGTGTTTCCGCTTGTGGTATTTCAAGATATGTATCTGTTTCTCCATTACCAAGATGTTGAATGGCATTTCCGCCCATGAGTTGAACACCCTGATCACTACGCGATGGTATAGTTTCTAGTCTTCCTTGGTATAGGTGGACGCAGGCACACTTGTCCAGTCCGAAGCTCATCTCAATCGCTTCAGAGTACCTATTCACTGCCTTCACAAGGATGTTAAGATCCTCTTTCGAGCAAGCAAAGATTTTAAGGTCGTCCATTTATAAAAGGTGGTTGACCTTATATTCTCTTCTGTTCGGCGGGCCACATAGGTACCCAGAGCTTTTGCCTCGGAGGACAATAGATAGAGGCAAGAGGGAGATGCAGAAAAGTATCGGACTTAGAGAGTCTTCTTGAAAGACTCCTCTCTTATATGTGATATAGCTGCTAGTCACTTGTCTTTTGTCAGATGTTATGACAAATCTTGTCCGCCACGAGAGCATAAGCTCTTTTATGTATCTCACTACTTTTGAATGCACCTCCAGGCATTCAAGGAGCTTAATAAGTAGTGCATGGTTCGTGTTATCAAATGCCTTACGTTAGTCAATCCACGTCATGGACAGATTGCGTCGATAGCTCATCGAGTCTTGGGTAATACACGTTTCTATTTACAGGTTCTCCCTGAAATCTGCCAACCCTCTCTTGTATTCACGTTGTTCAATTATTGCACTCCATACCGGCTCGATAGATGTTAATATTCTCTGTTTGAGGATGCCAGTGAATAGCTTGTAGCTGGTGTTTAAACAAGCTATGGGCCTGTAGTTCTGTGGGCTTGACAAATCTCCGGTCTCAGGGATCAATACCATGTGTCCTTCCACTAGCTACTGCGGAATGGGTTGTTCTCCGTTTAACAAAGTAGTAAACATACCAGCTAGATGTTGGCACGTAGAAGTGAACTTCTTCCACCAAAAGTTCTTGATTTTATCTTGCCCTGGCGCTGAAAAGTTCTTAGTTCTACCGATAACTTCCTTCACTTCTTCAGCAGTAATTCGTGGATACTCTTCCTCTGGAGCCTGCAACCTTTGCCATTGGCACAAGTTACGAAAGAGTGCTATATCTGAGCGTCTTCATTTAGCTGATAAGTATCTTCATATACTTTCTCCCAGAAGACTTGAATCTCGTCTCGACTAGGCGGATTTTTAACGGCACGTGACACTCTATTGAACAGACGGAAAGGATGAGTTGAAAAGGTGGATATTTGCCTGAATCTATTTTACTCGCTGTTGAAAGAGATCTTGTTTTTGGCTTCCAGTGCTCCTTGATGGTCAACAGTTTACCCTTCTTTAGCGTGTGATTTGCTTTCCTCAAGTTTCAGGCAAGTGCCCTAATTTTTAGAGTGAATTTTGTAACACGGGGGGTTGCTCATTCGTTCCCCGCCCAGGATTATCACTACGATCATCGTTTTGTGTAAGTGAAATACATGAGTTTATTATATAGCAACCCACGACCAACTTATTTGTGGACCCTTTTCTCTTGGTTCCCCGGTTTTTCCCCTTTCCTTCTTCCCTCCTCGGTCTTACCCACGTAACACCTGGCGCCCAACCCAAAATCCCACACTCTTTCCTATTCCCAAATTCAAACCAGCCGAGAAAAGGGACACGATTTAAAATGGACAACTAAACTCCAAAACTCTACGACCCTACTCTTAAACTTGGCTCTTCACATTTTGCATGCCATTGATCCTTATGCCTTGTCATGTGCCTGAATTTATTTAAAATACAATTATTTCTTATAGTTACCTTGATTTATATATATATTTACCTGCTATCTTATACCTGAATTTATATGTGTTTATTCTATTCAACTCGCAAAACTGATATATATATGTATATGTATGTGTATGAAATTTCCAATGTGCTCATCATGATATTTTCGAATTAACCCACTCGCGATATTTCGAAAGAAAAAATTCCAAATACACTTCTCCCAAAGCAAAATAGAAAGAATTTGGAAAAATGTCGTTTTAAAATTTGTAGTGGACGGGATGTAACCTTTAATAGGAATAAAATTGTAGCAGGGTCTGAGGAAAAATACCCAAAAGTGCGAAAATAATATTGATGAGATTAAAACTCGGATTCTTGAATATAAAATGAGAAATTATAAATAATTGATCACTCGAGCCAAAGCCTCTAAGAAGAAATAGATACATATCCCTTTCATTACATATGTTAATCGCTCGACTTAGCGAACCGTTCAAGCGCGCCAACAGGTTCACACGTGCAGTGGAAAATACACGCGAGTCGCGGCCAGTTCACGCGACACAAAACATAAACAAAGGGTCGTACGAGGAAAATAAACACATTTTCGATCTCGTCGACAATTCAATATCTAATTAAAATTTTAATTAGAAGATTACAAGATAAATTCGAATGTACCTATCGAATTTAAAATAAAATATGGGAACCTCGTATAAGAACATCATGTAGGGTGTCACACATTTACAAACGTAATAAATATCTCTAAACTAAAGCGAATTTTCTCAAACAAAACCAAATAGAATAATTATACAGGGTGTACAATAAATAAACATTGTAATACTATCCCGAAATAAATGAAACTTAGATCGGGCACAATCAAAAACAAAATGGACAATTCAAAAAAGAGGGAAAGCGACCACGACAATTTGGATTTGGAAGTTGCCGCTGCACTTCCAAATCGAAACAGTGATTTATCTAAAGATGAAAATAAAAGTAGGGGAGCTATCCCAAAATTAATCAATAGGTCAATAGGTCGCGGTAGAGGGTTCACATCAAAAAACACAAACCCACAGAGTATAACCAAGGGGTCAAACAAAAGAAACCAATTCAAAATAATCAACCCTTAAACCAGGACATTACTCAAAATAATAATAGAACCTTCGACCCCATTGACAATACACTCTTTTGGGATCATCAAGATCTACCAAACCTGGACAGACCGTTCTCTAGAAACGAAACAAGACCAGAGATTAACAACGAAACATACGAACGCGATTCATTCTTAGAAAACAATACACGATTCATTTTAGAAACCAACGAATTATTAAAAAGCGTAGAATTTAACGAATTCATGAATCAACAAAAGGAGAGATTCTTCAAGGAAAGGGCAAAAAGGGCAAATAATTTAGGAAGTAGATTAGACCCGCCGCCAAATAGCTCATTCGAACACAGACAGAAAATAATTGAACCAAGTTACAGAAAAAATAAAAGTGCATCTCGTGACAGACATTCAGTACAATTTAATTTAAAGGAAAATTTACCAGAACCCCGTCAACTTTCCCACAACAATATTGAAAACAGTAGTAGAACCAGAAATAATAATTTAAAATGAAATAACTCAGACGACAGCGAAACATTACAAGACAGAATAAACTCAAAACAAAACAGACGACATAGACTCTCGACAACAAGGGAAAGGTCAAACAGACATTCTAGAATCCACACAAATAACACAGATAGTGACAGTGAACCTGAAAATAATTTAAACGACGAGACAATTCCAGCAACTTATTTTCCTTTCGGAATGATCCAAACACCCTTTCAAATCATGAGTAATTAGCCAATTAAATTCCGAAATAATAAAGACGATAGTCCCGCGCATTTTCTCGAAGAATTAAAGAGATTCAAAAGGGGTTATAAAATAAACGACCGGGATATTCTAGAAAATTTAGACGCGGTGCTAATCGAAGACGCAAAAGATTGGTGCGAAATAAACAAAAATTCCTGGAGGCATTTATCTGATTTTTTCGAAGATTTCAAAAATGCTTATATTGATGAAAGATTTTCAGAGGACATAAGACAATAAATTAAATTCTGTAACCAAAAATGGACGCAAGACATTCACTCATACCTGACAGAAATCAGAAAATTATTTACAAAATTATACCCAAGAAAATGTCGCGAATGGGAATTACGCAGAGCCTATGAAAACCTTAGAATCGAATATAAAATGTATATAAAAAGGAACGATTTCGAAACTTTTGAACAACTAGAGAAC
>CAKNWT010190813.1:0-11100 GCA_932066315.1 Andricus coriarius
TAATCGATCCACAAAAAATTTGCCAATTATGTAATCTAAGAGAAAATGAAGATCTTTTACACATCCTCACCAAATGTCCAATCTACTCGCCGATTAGAAATCATTACTTACGTAACATTGGTATGATAACCGAGAACAATCTTCACTTCTTGTTGTCAAATATAAACCCTGAAATGCTTCGCTCGATTTACAACTTTATAAGTACATGTTTGGAATTAGAGCTTTCTCTATATTCGAATAGTAAACTGCCCGAACTCAACCAGTATGACCTAACAACCTATTGTACATACGTTATTATAACTCTTCTTTTATTTTGATGTTTATCTTAATTTTCTTGATTTTTGCAATAGTGGCCTTCCCTTGCCACAGAATCTTGTATTCTTTGAGGCAATAAATAAACATACATACATACAATATTTATAATTTGGGCACTTTTCATGACTGGGGATCACTTCCACAATCTTGCTTTTCGAAATGCGTGACTGTCGCCAATACACTAAAATGATTGATTATAAGCAATATTCTATGCTGACATTATTTGTCTGCTATAAATATCACGAAACATAATTTTTGAAATGAAAGGAAAATTAATAAAAGCGAAATTAGTCTGTCACGTCCAAGTTTTTTAGAAAATTACCGTATATAAAATTTGCAGATAAACATTTTGAAATACCACAAATATATACGTCAAGGAAGACTCTTGATCCATGACATATGTTTTATTTGTTTATCGCAGTGTATTGGGGCAAATACATAGATTTTGGAATTTTTTACTCAATGCGTAAATGATTATTCCGGCGATAAAATCCAGATTCGTTTAGGGATTGCGCTAAAAAAGCTGCACGAATCTAAGCTTATATAAGTTGTGTTTTATTTTGTATAGTTAAAGTGACATGCACTTTATTTATGGATATGAAATTGCATCATTTCTTAGCAGACAAATCTATATAATTACATAAAATGTTAGTTGATATGACATGAATATGCAATTGTTGTGTAATTCAAATTTATATAAGTTTAATTTTTAATTTTCAAATTTTTTGAAATTTTGTGTTTGAAATGATAAAATTAAGAAATTTCTAAGTATAAGCAGCTTGTACTTTAAAATATTATTTTTGAAGTCTCTGAACCCGGAAATGTTTTTAAATTTTGTCTTCAATTTTAGTGGCTGCCTTGAGAATAACATCTCCGAAATAGTTGAAAATTTACTGTTCAATGTATAAAGAATTTTGCTTGCCATTTTGAGAACTTATGTTTCAAAAAACTAAAAATCTACCAAGTTAAATTAACAATTTTGTTTTAAATATAATGGAGCAAAAAACTTTTGAAACAACCATTAATGATCTTATGGAATTTCGCGTTGAATGGTCTCTATTAGAGATATGTTTAAACTTTCGAAGAAAATATACCATGTAAGAAGTTTTCAAGAAAAATTCAAGAATTTCTTGAATTTCGTACCTCGTCTTCAACCTTTGGCATGACCTAGGAAAATTGTAGCAAATATCTAAAATTCATACCACACAGTCTTTGGGGTCTCACCTTTAATTTAATCCAATAAAACTTAACAAGCATAGCGAGTTTTCGAGATACGACTAAAAATTTGCAGGTCTCAAATGCCAAGTTTCAGTCAGCGATTATCGCTGTCGAGTGCGAGAGCGGTGATCACCGAGAATATTTCAGATTTTGTTCCTTAACTTCAAATTATCAACAACAACAAAATTGATAGGATGTAGTCTTTGAAATATCATCTTTAATTTAAGCCACGGGTGCACTGTAAAAAAAAGTGGTTGAAAATGGCAAGTTGGTTTGTAAACGTTTTACTATGATTCATGCGTTATTTCTACAAGTTTATTGTGAACTTGCTGCGAATAACAGTGCAATTTCACAATATTTGTATCAATTTTACCGTAAAAGTGTAATATTACCACAGGAATTAGTGGACATAAAAATACTAGTGATTAACGTGGTAAATTTCAACAATATTATAACCGATATTATCATGCACTTTTACCAGGTTTCTTTAAAATAACAAAATGTACTGTAATCCAATTCACATGGAAAGTTTAAAAAAGCAGAACGATGGAAATTTTACCAGAATGTCGTAATTCCACTGTTAAGCGCTTCATGGCGCGCTCATGACGCTGCAGAGGAAAATAAATTGCTGGCGCTGTCAATCGTGTCAGCAAGATTAAAAAGCACGACTCGGAACAATTGAAATATTAGTTTATCGTTTCCTATCCGTCTCCATTGATTATTTCTAGAAGGGCGGTCATTTGAGTTCGACACTTATGAAAAAAAACCTATCGAAATAAACTATTTCTCCTTCTGAAGCACAATCCTTGCGGTACATTGCAAATACACAGGTAATGCTGGCTCTTATTATCCCACCATTTGCCTTTAACTCTTCCCAATTGTCTGTGGCGTAAGCCTTCGGCTCTGGCGCTAGTTTGCGACGGATAATGCGAGAAATATACATTTGTAAGTAGTCCCCTGTTTTGTGCACTTGAATTATATATACTCAAAAAAAAAAAAAATGTGTAGGATTTGTTTAGATTTGCACAAGAAGAAGAACCTCTTCGGCGAGGTTCACAAGAGATTAAGTGAGTAAGAATTATAAATGGAATAGATTGGTACACTCAGAGCGGTTGTTACTGCTCGACAAAGTGAGAAAATACCGTTTTCTTAAATTTAATTTGCAATTCGTTAATATCGAACTTATAAAAAAACATAATATTCTTCATACCTGACATAATACAATTGCTTGAAAAAGAGCTGATATATGCTGAACACTTGTCCTGGAATGTTCAGGATATCCGCTAAATATAACTTGAATGTGATCGGCTATATAACAAGACCCTTCTAGGGGTATTGGCTGTGCCGTAGTGTGTCCATGTGCTTGAACGTTATTAGTAGCCGCATACGTAACACTATGAATCAAAGATCCAAGCAATAACCAGGTCAGTAGTCGAATGTGACTAGTGCAATCCGCATACTCCCGAACCCTAGAAAAAATAATGGTCAATTTCTCATTCCCTAATGCAGATTGTCTTGGTTCCGGAAATATTTGAAAAAATTAAAAATGTTCCTTTTTTCACATTTCAAAATTTTAAATTACCACATTTTTTACAATTTTATACCATGTATTAATTTTGTTCTATAACAAGTTTTTTACATTCACATCATTTATGATAGATTTGAAGGTATTGTATTTGTCCGAAATTTCACTATTTCAATACGCCTTGAGGCCTACGGTCATTTGAAAGATCTAATCCTTACATATGTGACGTGCCGTGAGAAAATGGACCTTAGGGTTAAATAATCGATTTTCGGGTTCTGGATGCTATTGATAGTTTTCAAATCGCTCTTTAATATTAAAAAAGGATTGAATTTTTATCGGTAAAATTGAAATTGTTATTGAGCTTCAAAGTGAGGCATGATTCGCCTATTTTGACGCGTGCGGACGGCTTGAGAAATCCAGTCCCACCACTTTCTACGCATTTTTCCGTTCTGTCTCCGCCTGAGACGAGAGCTCGCCCGACCTCGACCGTTTCTTCAATCGCTTCTGCTGGAAAATTCGCCCGCTAACCCTAAGGTCCCTTTTCTCGCGGCACGTCACATATAGTTACGTTCAAAATAGACATACGCATTTTGTCGGATCAAATATGGCATTTTCGATTCGACGTGTTTTCATTTTCGGATCGTTTTATTCGTTTTAATCGACCCACCGATCGAATGCCGAAAACCCGACATTCGATACTACCTTCGAATCGGTTTTTTTGATTCGGTTGGCCCGTGCGTCGGGAAACCCGATATATTTATTTTGAATTTAGTTCTAACTTCATATTCTATTATTTGAGAAGATAAAAATTTCGATAATATACGCTCTACGTCTAAATTAATAAGAGCGTATTCATAAAGTAGTGTAAAATTGTAAGTAGCAGTAAACATGTTACTCATTCAGTTAGAAATATTTTACGGAAGAAAATTATTACAATTCCACTAAGAGCAGGTAAATTTTTTTACTAATGACTAGTAGAAATACTTACAAAATCAATTATAATGACTTGCACTATTAAATTAGTTAACTCTTACTCATTCACATTCAGAGAGCGTATGATGTTTATTGCAGGAATTTTAATACTTTATACATATCTGAAAATGCAGAATCATGTAAATATAACATTTTTAACACTTGTCTTTGATATAAAATTAATCTGCTAAAAATTCAATTTTAAATATACTTCAGTGTTCTACAGTTGAGTGTTGTATTAAAGACAAGTGATAGAAATGTTATATTTAGATCATTTTGCTGCATGACAATTTAATAGAGGACCCCACCAAATGTACAGTAAATGGCCTTTCCGAACAAATTCTAAATATAATTTTTTTTTTATATTTTCGAAGCTGCAGACTAAAAATTCGAGAGAAGAATATAAGAAAAATGGACCGTTTGTAGACAAACACTTGTCAAAGTTTTAATTTTTACATGTATTTTAATAGAAAAATGCTTATTTTAGTGAAATCTTTTTTTTTCTCAAAACCTCTATGATAGATTTGGCTAAAAGTTTCACATTTTGACTATCAGACTTGCCGAAACAAAAGGTTCATACCCAGGATTAACGATTTTTTGGGTATACAGCATGTTTTGGGGGTGTTTTCATACCTTAAACATCCAAGTATGGAAATCATCATTTCTTAGTAACTAAAATCACTAGAGATTTTTTACGCAACTGCTACGCTATGAAATCACTTTCAAATAAGTAGAGGAAGCGTGCATAGCCAGAATATGTCTTTTAGCTAATTTTAGGGAATGTTTTAACACCCCTTAAACATTGAAACCAGGAAAGTGGCATTCATTAATGAACAAAAACATAGGAGATGTTCTGATTAAAATATCAGAGTAGGATATTACTTCAAAATAGTGGCATTCATTAATGAAAAAAAAAAACATAGGAGATGTTCTGATTAAAATATCAGAGTAGGATATGACTTCAAAATAAGTACAAGGTACATTTACATGCTAGGATATATCTCTGAACTTATTTCAAGGGTTTTTTTATTATCCCTTGAATGTCGAATACTGAACAAAGTTAAATGCTGAACACCATCTTGGGTTATTTTATCCCTTAATCTTGACGTTACTTATGAGAATTAACATTGATATATAACACACGCACACAGCATTGGCTGATTCAAATCCAAGTCTGAAACCGACGATGGATCACAAGACCAAAAGTCGCATGTATCAAGTGAACAAGAAGATTGGATGGGCAAGACAGAATGCATCCCGTATTCAGTGTGTGACTGACTACATAACATCTGGTAGGCCGTTCACGGAAAGGGTTCGAAAGTTCGTTCAAGAACTGAAGATCTTCAATCATACACTGAACAAGTCAAAGCTGCTGACAATAAAGCAGCAAATTGTTGAAAAAATACGGGTGTTATCTGACGCAAGGAAGAGCGTACAGAAGAAGGAGAGACGGGTAGGGAAGAATCAACAGTTTCTCGCTGACCCTTCTTGCCTCTTCAGTGATCAACCTGTTTCTGTCAAAATGTCACCCAAGCCCAACGAGGTAGATACTTTTTGGAGATAGGTATACAAGATCCCAAAAACACTGGAGCTGAAAGAAGATACTGATAATATTATTCACTTCAAGAGGTTTACCGACAACCTCATAACATCTGAGGAGGAATGTATCAAGAAATTGTGATGGAAGAAGTTTACATCTACACACCAACATGTGGCCCGCATATTCACCTCATATTTAAAGTCGAAAACGCCTATTCCGCAGTGGCTGGTGTTAGGACGCACTATACTTCTACCGAAAAAAAGGCAACTTGCCCAAACCAGAGAATATGCAGGCCAATAACTTGTTTGAACACAACACAGAGGGACGTCCTTGATGGCGATACCATGAGCACTTCGTTTTACTACATCACACTTCTACCTCTATTTCTCGCACTATAAAATTCTTCTAGATACCTTTGTGGCGACACTACCCATCGCGAGTATAAGGTCACACATGTATTTTATATGGATGGCCTGAGGATCTATGCCTCCGGTAAAAATAAACTTTAAGCTGCTATAAATATCGTCAAGGAGTACACAGGAGAGATTAGGATGGACTTTGAATTGGATAAATGTGCCAAAATTCATCTGAAGGAAGAAAAGATTGTTGGCGTTCCCAAGGACCCTAAGCTTGTGGATATAAGTGTTATTCGACATTTTAACACTGGAGAGGCCTATACATACCTGAGCGTGCCTCAAAGCTGCATTCAGGACTTAGAATCAGTTGAAGAATCTCTCCGAAACAGATACAAGCATCTTCTTCGGCAGATTTGGTCTTCAAATCTGACGGTGCCGAATAAGGTATCTGCGACTAACATGCTTGCCGTTCTGGTTCTACTCTAATAGGGTCATGCATATTCATAAAAGCTTGCATACCAATTCGTCTGTTCCGCAATTATACATCTCGCGCCGTGAAGGTGGCCACGGACATCTGAATATCTACTGTCTTCTTAACCGAATTGTTTTAAGTACAGCTTACATCGTTGCAAATCAAAAAGATCCTCTCCTAAAAATGGTAAGGAATCACGAGATGATTGGCAAAGGAGCGTTCCTTTACAAATCCGCGGAGCAGGCAGCTGGGACCGTTGGCCTATATTTTAACATGAGAAGTGAGGAAAGTTCATTACTCCATCTAGATGCTTCACTTCTGAAAGCCGAAGTAAAAAAAGCAGAAGTTGAAAAATTCCACCAACAGCTACTCGACAAGAAAATGCACGGAAATTTCACAGGAATGTAGAAAACAGTCCATCTCGAAGGAGCAAACTTTTGCTTTTCTTATATCATCAGGGCTTAATTCAGGAACAGAAGGCTTCCTCGTCGCATGCCAGGATGGTCTCATTTCTTTCCACCTTAGTACACCGTGACCGCATTTTATGTCAAGAAGTTTCCAGCGATAGGTGCAGAGCATGTCGTCCAAACGCAGAGTACCTAGAACACATACTATCTGGCTGTACCACCCATCCGGGAACAACATATATCTACAGACATAATGCGGCCCTAAGAGTGCTTTATTGCCATCTTTCTTGCTCTTACGGCCTTGGCCGCTACCCTGCCCTGCCGAACGCTTCAAGGGAGATAGAGTCAATTGTCCAAAACGAGAAGTGCCAAATTTTCTGGAAACAAGATTTTCGGACAGCATCTCCGTTGCACACTCGAGGCTTGACATTGTTCTCCAAGACTTCGAGAAACGAACCATATTCGTAATTGAATTCTCGGCACCGGTCGGCTACAACATCACTGCCAAGGAGAAGGCAAAGGAGGAGATGTATCAAGACCTTAAAAGGGAGTTGTGACGACCGTACCCAAAATATTCGGTTAAAGTAATTGTCATTGTGATCAGTGCTCTCTGAGGGGCGAAACTCTCACTGGTTCGTAACCTCAGAGCCATTCCCGCATGCCAAAAATATGCCAAGAAACTTGCGAGATGGATGCAGAAAGCTGTCATCCTTGTGGCGCTTCGTGTCCTCAAAACACACGAGGGTTTCGCCGGCCTGTCGTCGGAATTTCACCATGCCACCCATCTCACATTCGTGAGACGTGGCCATAATTGTGATTTACCGCGGTTCTACTGGAAGACGATGTCATATTCAGATGGCAGTTCCTCCCAGTTGCTCTCGTTTGGTACTATTTAGAACAGGTTAGTGCAAGTTTGTTCAGGTGTTCAGGATTCAACTTTGTTCAGGATTCAACTTTGTTCAGGATTCAATGTTCAAGGGATAATAAAACATCCCTTAAAGTAAATTCAGAGACATATCCTAGTAAGCAAACGTGTCTTGTACTTATTTTGAAGTAGTTTCCTATCCTGATATTTTAATCAGAACATCTCCTGTGTTTTTGTTTATTAAAGAATGCCGCTTTCCTGGCTGCAATGATTAAGGGATGTTAAAACATCCCCTACAATTAGTTCAAAGAAATGTGCTTTCTATGCACGCCTTTTCTACTTATTTCAAAGTGATTTCATACCGTAGCAGTTGAATGAAAAATCTCCAGTGATTTTAGTCACTAAGAAATGATGATTTCCATATTTGGATGTTTAAGGTATGAAAACACCCCCAAAAAATTCTGTATATCCAAAAAAGCATTAACCTTTCTAGTGCGTTGGTATCAACCTTTTGTTTCGCTAAGCCTGGTGGTGAAAATGTGAACGTTTTAGCCAAATCTATCAAAGAAGTTTTGAGAAAAAAAACATTTCACTAAAAT
Source organism: Andricus coriarius (assembly GCA_932066315.1). Lineage (NCBI taxonomy): Eukaryota > Metazoa > Arthropoda > Insecta > Hymenoptera > Cynipidae > Andricus > Andricus coriarius. Next base: position 8,270 of record CAKNWT010190813.1, read on the forward strand.
AAGCATTTTTCTATTAAAATACATGTAAAAATTGAAACTTTGACAAGTGTTTGTCTAAAAACCGTCAATTTTTGTCGCTTTTTTCTTTCGAATTTTTAGTTTACAGGTTCGTAAATACAAGAAAAAAATATATTTAGAATATTTTACAAAAGGCCATATTCTGTACGTTTGGTGCGGCGTCCTTTATAAGCAATAATAGTGGCAACATTTAATTTGTATATTTAAAAATATTTTGTTTTAAATGGTTAATAATTTATTAAAGTTGGAGGTCTTTAGGAGCACTTAGCATTTAATATATACAATTAAAGTTGATAAAATTGATACTTTACTATTTTGAATGTTTCATTTTAAGATAACGTATATTTTGAAACGTGTAAAATAACAAATAATAACCGTATTTTTGAATTCCTTATTTAATGTAATTTAATTTTTCGAAACTCGAAAGTTTAAATGAAGATTATTATTTGCCAATTAGTCTTTTATAGATTCGAACTTGTCAATGTCAATGTTAAGCTTTACGAGTAGTGTCCTTATTATATGTTTAATATATTATGATTTATTAAATACAGTTTAATTTATAATTTATTATTAAACATAACTTAACAACATTATTAAACTTGATTGCAAACCTAAACTAAAGATATGAATGGTAAGACCCAATGCTAACAAGTTCGACTTTGTAAGCGATTAATTACACTGGTTTACAAAAAAAAAAAAAAGGTGATGACTATTTGACAAGACCACTTTATCCTTATGTATTTTGACGCGCTGAATATGAATCCGAGGTCTATTTACCTCCATCACGTCAGGTTCAATGTAATTTCAAGGTCAAATACAGGAAAAGCCGTGCAATGAACTTCAAAAACCTTTTACATATGTTTTTAAGGTCGCTGAATATGAATCCGAGGTCTAATTACCTCCATAACGTCAGGTTCAAGGTCATTTCAAGGTCAAATACAGGAAAAGCCGTGCAATAAACTTCAACAACCTTTTTAGGGTTGCTGAATCCGAATCCGTTGTTCGTTTGATCCCTGAAGGTCAGTTTAAGGTCATTTCAAAATCTGATGAACCAGATACTCGCTCGTTCCACTTCTAAGTTGCGTCTTCAACGGTTACAAGTCGTTATTCTCACTTACTTTCTGGCGTTCACTAGCGACACATCTTTTGAATTTAATTTGCTAAACTCAGAGTACCCCGCACACTTTACATTAAAATCCGGCCTCGGTCAAATTGGCTGAAATTGCAACATAACATAGCTCAAAGCCTCCTGATCAAAAAATCCTAATGGGTACCAGTCTAAAAAATCAAAAGTTTTCGAGATAGGTGGGGTTGAACGCGAAAAATATGACCAGAAGCGAATCTAATGTCCCACTTGAAACTTGAAGATGAGATGCAGATTTTTCAATAAAATGTGACAATATGCGTGAGCATCTTATGTTTAATAACTGCATACAATTCAGAAAAAAATGACATTGTGACTAAGCGTCTTATGTTTTAGAACAGCATGAAATTCAGAAACAAATGACAATGTGCGTGATCGTCTTATGTTTCATAACTGCATACAATTCAGAAACAAATGACAGTGTGGCTGAGCGTCTAATGTTTTAGAACAGCATGAAATTCAGAAACAGATGACAATGTGCGTGATCCTTTTCTGTTTTAGAATCGCATAGAGCGATAGAATCGCGTTCAACCCTACCTATCTCAAAAACTTTTGATTCATTGGACTTGTACCCATTAGGATTTTTTGATCTGGAGGCTTTGAACTACATTATATTGTGATATCAGCCAACTTGACCGGGGTCTAATTTTAATGTCAAGTGTGCTGGATCCTTTTTGAGAAGAATAAAATTGAGTAATTTCTTTTAAGAAAATTATATCTCTCTACTCTCGGAGCTATCGGCCCCTTTCAGGGCCACTTTTTTTCTTCCAAATTCCTATTTCGTCAGAAATTTCGTTTTCATACTATCGCAATTGGAATTGATTCGAGTTCAATCCCCCCGCATTTTTTCGGGACCTCCATGGAATATTATATATGAAAATTCTTATTTAGTTGATATTACCATGGATAAATGCTCAAAAAGTATGAACCGCTTTTGTGTTATGTGTGGGAAATACAATGTCAGTAGGAACCTAATAAATTTCTCAGAAAAGATTCAAAAAGCGTACACGGAGTGCTTTAGTATCGCTCATGATCTTGCAAACAATTCCTGGGTCCCGAAAGTCATTTGCCGAACTTATGACGCGCGTTTGAGACGTTGGAAAAGTGGAGACACTAAGAATGAGTTTCTCTTCACCTATGATCTGGCGTGAACCTCAAAATCACGATCGTGATTGCTACTTTTGTTCCAACGATAAATTAGGTTTGAATTCCAAAAACAGCAAGCTTCTGGTTTACATAACAACTTCGTCCGTCACGATGCCAGTATTAGTTAATGATAACCCTGATTTACCCATGGATGTTGAGGCAATGCTAGTTGATAATAGTGATAGAAACGTTTCAGAATCCTGCAGTGACGAGGGCGAAGATTTCGAAGATGACCAAGAGGATGACGAAGAAGATGACTGTGACAATGACTGTGACGATCACTATAACGTTGCTGGTATAAAGGGTTACTCCGGAACACCTTCAAGGTTCAATCAGCGTGAACTCAACGACTTGGTGAGAGATTTAGGGTTATCCAAGGAACAATCGGAATTGTTAGCCTCCCGGTTGCAGGAGAAAGGATGCCTAGCCAGAGGAACAAAGGTGACATACTATAGAAATAGGGATAAGCCTTTTCGAAAATACTTCTGCCAGGATGATTCTTTGGTATACAGCAATGATATAG
>CAKNWT010190820.1:0-10190 GCA_932066315.1 Andricus coriarius
TCAACTATTTTAGAAAATTCAACTATTTGTTTAAAAGTTGAAATACTTTGTTCAAAATACATTTTTAACTCATCATTTTAGTTCAAAATTAAAAAATAATCAAATAAATATTTTCTGGCATGAAATATAAATTATTGCGTGCTTCGTTGAAATTCATAGTTTTAGGTTGAAAATTCAACTCCTTGGTTTAAAGTCGTACTTTCTTAAAAAATTAATTTTTGTTTGAAGATCCATAATTTTAGTTGAAAATTCATTTCATTGGTTGAAAATGGAACTACTCTCTTGAAAATTGTTTTTTTGTTTTATAACAAATTAATTCTTGTAACTGAAAAATTAATTTTTTATAATGAAATTTAAATGTTACATTTTTCGTTTGAAAATTGAGCTTTTTTAGTTTAAAAATTACACTACTTGGTTGAAAATTTACATAATTTTTTTTAAATTCGTCTGTTTTCGTAAAAATTCGTCAATTCCCAAATCTTGAGAGACAGTCCCAAGAGAAGATATTTTTATCCTCCCCGAACCTTGTTTTTTCTCTTCTGACGAACGATAAACACGTTTATGACAGCCTCTCTTGAATTTTTTTTGCTCTAGGGCTTGAAAAGTGTAGCTAATTAATTCATCTTCATCCATGCGCAAGAAATTAAATCTTCAAGCTTTAGCTGAAAATGTGCGACGGAATAAATTAGAGGAGTCTTTAATAGATCTTCCCTATCCATCGTAAATGCCCTTTTTATTTTTCTTAAACTTTTTTAATTACAGGATTATTTTTCTTTTATTTATTACTTCATTCCCGCATTGGTGGCTTTTTACGGCAGAAGCAGTTTCTCATAGTCAGCAGAAAATTTGACTTTCATTCGATTAACAAATTTTAATTAGAGCGGTTTCAATTCAACAGCAATTTTAAACTATTTTCTATCCAGAAAGAAAAAAGTTTCATTTTCGACTAAAAAAAGATGACTTTAACAAAATAGTTGAATTTTCAATTAATAAATATTCAACGGTATAGAGTAGAATTAAAAAATTAATTTTTTTCGTTATTTATTTTAGGGGTCATTCCAAAATTAGCTAAGAATAAAATTGAATTTTTAGTTTTTGTATAGTTTGAAAAATTTGAAAAGTGAACATGTTCATGTCAAAGACTTTTCAACTAAAATGACAAATTTTAAAAACAAAAAATGAATTTTTAACCAAAGAATTGAATTTTCAACCAAAAAGATTAATTTTCAAAAAGAAGAATTTTCAACTAAATACATGAATTTTTAATCAAATAGTTGAGTTTTCAACTAATAAAAGTTTTCAACCGAAAATCGGATACTTCGATTTAAAAAAAAATATTTAATGATTAAATTTTCAACCAAATAAATGAATTGTCAACCAAAAAGATGACTTTTCTATAAAAAAAATTATCATCAAAGTACATTAACTTCCACCTAACAGTTGAATTTTCAAATAAAAAATATTAATTCTCAACCAAAAATAGAATAATTAAATTTTCTGTTAAAAAAAAAATAATTTTCTACCAAAAAAAAAAGAATTTCCGAAAAAATAGTTAAATTTTCAACAGAAAATATGAACTTTCCGCCAAAAATGGAATAGTTACATTTTTAGTTTAAAAAAATAGATTTTTAACCGAAAAAACAAAATTTGAAAAAGTAGTTAAATTTTTAATCAAAGAAATGAATTTTTAATCAAAAAGGTGAATTTTCAACCAAAGGGAACAATTGTCAACCAAAAAGATTAATTTTCAAAAAGACGAATTTTCAACTAAATACATCAATTTTTAACCAAATTGTTGATTTTTAAACTTATAAACATTTTAAAAATTAAATGTATTCTATTAAAGATTTCTACTAAAAATTTTTAATCATAAATCGGATACTTCAATTTTAACCAAAAAAACGAATTTTCAAAAAAATGATTAAATTTTCAACCAAAGAAATTAATTTTCAACCATAAAGATGAAGTTTCTATAACAAAAATTATCATCAAAGTAAATGAACTTTCCACCTAACAGTTGAATTTTCAAATAAAATATATTAATTTCCGAAAAAAATTAAATTTTCAACCGAAAATATGAACTTTCTACCAAAAACGAAATAGTTGAATTGTCAGCTGGAAAAATTAATTTTCAACCTAAAAACAGAATTTGAAAAAATAGTTAAATTTGTAATCAAAGAAATGGACTTTTAGCCGAAAAGATTAATTTTTACCCAAAAAGATTAACAGTATACCAGAAAAGACGAATTTTCAACTGAAAAAGAAACATATTCAATTAAAAAAGAAACATTTGAAAAAAAAGTTGGAACTTTAATAAATTAATTTTCGACACAATTCAAGAATTTTCAACAGAATTTTTAACAAAGAAATTAACTTTCAACAAAAAAAATGAATTTTCTATCAAACAAATACGAATTTTCAACGAGATACACGAATTTTTAACCAGACATTTGAATTTTCAACAACAAAAATTTTCACTAAAAATGAAATATATAGTTGATTTTTCAACCAAAAAATAAATTTAAAAAAAAGTAAATAAATTTTCAACCAAATAAATGAATTTTTAATCAATAAGATGAATTTTTTATTTAAAAAATTGTCATCCAAATACAGAAACTTTCAACTAAATAGTTAAATTTTCAACTAAAATTATTTATCTTCAACCAAAGAAATAAACTTTCAACTGAAAATATTAACTTTCTACCAAAAATGGAATAGTTAACTTTTAAATAAAAAAAAATCAATTTTTATCCAGAAAAAGAATTGAAAAAGAAATAGTTACATTTTAAGTCAAAGAAATGAACTTTCACTCAAAAAAATTAATTTTCAAGCAAGAAGATTAAGGTATACCAAAAATGTTGATTTTTCAACTAAAAAAGAAAAATTTTCAACCAAAAAGGAATAGTTAAATTTTCATTCAAACAAAATTAATTTTTAACTGAAAAAAATACTTTTCAACAAAATAGTGAAATTTCCAACAAGAAAAAATGAACTTTCAACCAAAAACATGAATTTTCAACTAAGAAGATTAATCTTCTACCAAAAAAGATAAATTGTTAACTAAATACATGATTTTTTAACCATAATAGTTGATGCTCAAACTAAAAAAATCAGTTTTCCATTAAAAATCTAAACTTTTGATCAAATTTGGAAAGGTTACATTTTCAATAAGAATTTTCCTAAAAATAGTTGAATCCTCAAATAAAAAAATATTAATTTTAAAGCAAGCAGTTGCATTAAAACAAAAAAATTAAGAAAAGAGTTCAATTTTCAACGAAGAAAGATTTTGTACTTAATAAAGAAAACAATTTTGATTGAAAATGTTGAATTCTCCAACCAAAATGATAAATTTTTCACAAAATAGTCGAATTTTCAATCTAAAAATAATTTTCAACAAAACAGTTGAACTTTCACCAAAAAAGGATGAATTTTTAACAAAACTGTTGAATTTTCAACAAAATAATTAAATTTGTAACTAAATAGTGGAATTTTCAACCAAAAAGGTGAATTTTCAACAAAAAAGAATAATTTTCTACTAAGAAAGACAATTTTTCAACAAAATACATGAATTTTTAAACAAATAGTTTAATTTTTAACTAAAAAAGATAAGTTTTTAACCAAAAATGGAATAGTTAAATTTCAAAGCCTTTTATTAAAAAATTTTTCTATTTTAAACGGTGAAAATATCTATAATTTATTTTTTAATCTTAGAAAAATCTGTCTGATCAATTTTAAATATTCGATTTTGAACGTTTTGCAATTATCTTATTCTTTGAAATTTCTGTATGAAATTATACAATTTCGAGATTCTTCGAAAAAAATGGTTTCATTTTGAATGCTTGTAATTAAAAATTATACAATTTGAATTTAATTTAAAAAATGAAATTTTCCAATTTTGGACATTTTAATCTGAAATTTTTCAATTTTGTGAGCTTCTAATTTAAAATATTTAAAATCATTCAATTTTAAATTCTTTTATCTAGAAATGAAATAACTTCAACTTCTTTTCATTCTATGCAAAATGCTGTACTTTTACAAAATTACACCAAAACTAAAATTTTTTGGTTTGGAACGTTTTGGAACAAAGAAGTTAATTTTTAACCCAGAAAGATGAATTTTCAACAAAGAAGTTAATTTTGAAACAAAGAAGATTAATTGCCAACCAAAAAAGTTGAATTTTCAAAGAAACAAGACGAATTTTCAACAAAATAATTAAATTTTTAACAAAAAAGTTGAATTTGTAACAAAATAGTTAAATTTAAAAAAAATAGTTGAATTTTCAACCAAAGAGCTGAATTTTCAACAGACAAAGATGAATTTATAACCAAATGGTCGAATTTTCAGCAACGAAGTTAATTTTCAAACAAGAAAAATAAATTTTCAACCAAAAGAGTTGAATTTTCAAAGCAAAAGGAAAATTAAATTTTCGACCAAAGAAGATGTCTTCAACAAAATATTTGAATTTTCAACAAAATAATTAAATTTTTAACAAAACAGTTGAGTTTTTAACCAAATAATCGAATTTTCAAAAAAAAATTAATTTTCAAACAAGAAAGATCAATTTTCAACTAAAAAAACATTGATTTTCTACCCAAAAACACAAAAATGTTGAATTTTCGACAAAATAAATGATTTTAACAAAATAGTTGAATTTTAAACAAAATATAATTAAATTTTTAACAAAACAGTTAAATTTTTAACCAAAGAGCTGAATTTTCAGCAGACAAAGATAAATTATTTATAACCAAATGGTCGACTTTTCAACAAAGAAGTTAATTTTGAAACAAAAAAGATTAATTTTGAACCAAAAAATATAGAATAACATAGAATCTTTTACAAATGGAATAAATCAAGGTTAAATGTAAATGTATAAACTTTTAATTATTGCTCTTGAAAGTTACTCAAACTCCTTCTTACAGAAATTCCTTGACTTTTCCAATTATTTTCTTCAAAATCCGTGATTTTTTCATGACTATCCCTGACCAACAAAATTCCCGGACTTATTCCTGATTTCCAGGTTTTTCCTGATTTGTTTCCACCCTGAATGTTTGGAATATTTGCATTAGAATCAGCAAGGAGCTCGAAAACTAATTATTTGTTTATAAAAATAGGACGACAAAGAGGCCCTATTCTGATAGTAGCACACTAAATGAAATCAGGGAATCAAGAGTCGATTAGGAACAGGTCAAGGCAATTGAAGTGGCATCAGGGAAGAAAAATCGATAGGGGTCAACCTGAAGAAGTCATCCCAAGATTTGAAAATTGCCGCTTGAAAAATGATGCTTTGATCATCATTTGTTCAGACGAAGTGTCCCGAACTTGACTCATTGAGGCTGTTAGCGGATTAGAACCTTGGGCGGGAGCTAAGATCAAAGTGATGGACAACAAAGACCATTAAATCTGATGGCTTGGATTCCTAGTGAATCTTTGGAACCAACAGCAGTACTTGACAGGACAACAAACCAAAATCTGATCATGAAAACGGGAGGATGGAAGGTTATCGATGTCAAAGTAGTCAAGCTACCCAACCTGCAATGACTGCAGGGCCAGGAGTGATCAAGAGTCTCAAGAAGATCGACTACAGGCCTCCTTATGTGTTCAAAAGCATCAGTATGAAGATCCTTTCAAAAAACAAAGATACATCCAAAGACGGAGGTCTGAATCTCTTTTCGGTAGAGGTGGAGAAGACAACTGGAAGCTAAAATGGACACTAGATGTCTTCCTTCCAGTCTGGATTTTATCCAGATAAACATTCACCATGCTCAAGGAGCGTCTACTATCTTAAGATTTTTGAGAGCGGAACAAACAGCTTTTGCCTCAATATAAAAGCCTTGGACTTACAAGGCTAAAGTTAGAGGCTTAAGCAACAAAAGCGGATCAGTAATTTATGATAGTTCTGTAGAAACACCTAGGGCAGACCTTTACGTCAGAGGCGATATTAAATTTATTGGATTACCAAGGTTCTTTTCTAGTAACTTGGTGGCAATGAAGATTGAGCACCATTTAAGAGGCAGGCCTATGATGATTTTCTCAACGTACCTACCATTTGACTCCCAGGAACCACCAACATTTGAGAAATGAAATCTGGTGGACTACTGCTGCGTTGAAGGATGACCCTTGCTCATCGGATGTGATGCTAATGCACATCATTCTGCTTTGGGTAGTAAGGACACCAACCACATGGGTCAGTCTTTATTAGATTACTTCCTAACTGCTGATTTAAGTTAATTAAATCATCGTAATGTAGTATACCTACCTTCGTGACATCTAGATGCTGTGAGGTTATTGATTTGACCTTACGTTCGATTAGTATTACCGAAGTATTCAAGGGATGTCATGTATCGTCCAATTATCGTCGGATTATAGACAGATTGCTTCTTCTTGACAGGCGATAGATCTGAGGTATAAAGGTATAGGAACCCAAAACAACTGACTGGGATACTTATAGGGAGGATCTCATCAGTTTGCTTGGAGCTATACCGGACAGAATCAAGTCTACCAAATCAAATTTGCTGCCGATATCCTAGAAGAAGGTATGAACAAAGCGTATGAGGACGATTATCATCTCCATATTAAGAAAACAACCAGGGATGCACCCTGGTGGAATCCTAGACTTGAGGACCTGAAAAAGAATACTCGACGCATTTTTAACGGGGCTAATAAGAATGGTAATTGGGACTTGTACAGGGCAACCTTAACAAGATATAATAATGAGATACGCTACATACTACACTAGATGGTAATGAAGTGAAGACCAAACTTTCAACGAGATGCCAACAGGGAGGACTTCTTTCATCAACCCAGTGGTTGCTTGTCATTGATGATTTGATTCGTGTTGTAAACACACTCAGGGCCATGTAGATGTCCTGTTCATTCTGTTAATACGGAAGCATGTTGTCAGCTTAGTGGAACTCATTTAGTCAGCGCTTAACATAGTAGAGTAATGGTACAAGGACCGTTTGTCCGTTAATCCGATGAAGACGGAACTGATGTATTTTACCAGAAAAGGAAACTTCCATCTTCACGCAATGGTAAAGCTTTCTAAAATGGCTTTTTGGACCTGTAAATTCGCAGTAAGAAAAACTTTGGGCTTAAACCTTAGCATTATTTACTGATTATATACAATGATGATCAGACATAATAGCATATGCGTCCACGATCTGGCTGTCAAGGACTGAACTAATCAGTACTATAAAACAACTGGAAAGCCTCCAAAGCCTCAAAAGCCTCCTTTTCTGCTTGGCGATCGCTGATTCTATGAAAACAACACCAACAGTAGATCTTCAGGTCATTCTGGCTATCGTTGCACCTTTTCGTATTGTGCAACAGTACTGTACGGATATTATGTTGAAGAAATTATCCTTCATGAAACCCTTCAAGGTCATATTCCCTAAAAATGAAAAATGGCATGACGAAGGGAGAAAGGAAGAATTAATAACACCAGGTCTCGTTTGCTACACAAACAGCTCTAAAGACACCTTGGCAACAAGAGCTGGAATCAATGAAAAGAAGCCCAGGGCTGAGATAACAGCACTAGGAACATTCCCTACACACTCAGAGAAAAAGTTGTCTTGAAACAGAAGCATCGTCATCTTGCCTGTTTTGTTTTGAACGTCGTGAATATATTTTTCACACAAACAGAATTTTTTGGCTGCACGATTAGGTGAAGTTAGTAGCATTAGGAAAATTTTTGCTGCCAAAGGATTCCTGTTGAGACAAATGAAAATCCTTTCAACTTTAAATTAAAGAGGAAATTCCATCCAAGTCAAAAAACATCCCTTTGTGACAAGAGGACATTTCTCTTAGTGCAGTTGTACAGGCCGAAATAATAGCTATTGATTGCCTGGAGGGAATTTGTCAGCAGGCTTATGATAGACAGCACATTTACATGTTCTGAGAGTCAAGCAGCTAAGGCAACAACTGAAGAGTTTACTTCCATAGTCTGAAGTTGCCTTCAAGATCTTCTTAAGGTTGCCGGTAAAAACTGGGTCAATCTGCAGTGGCCAAAATGGAAGCTACACTGTCCCTGATTGGCCTGGAACCCTAATGTGGTAGCTCCTACGCATCAGCGAAAAGAGCCATTGGTAAACAGCTCTAGGAGGAGCATGCAAGATTGGAAGGGAACCAAAACAATGGTACAGTCCAAGAATTTCATATCTGGTACATGTCCTAAAAGGACTAATGAACTCTTGAACATGGAAAGAAGTTAAATTATTGTTGTAGTAAGGATGCTTAGTGGACACTGCCAACTGAGAAAACACTTGACCATCATGATGGTTGAAGACAGCCCTAATTCTCTAACCAGAAGACTTTCATGACATGACCTGCAAATCAGTGTGTCTTTATGGTAAAGGCTGACCTTATTGGAGATGGTAATTGCCCTGCCCTCCCGAATCATAAATTTCCTAATGGCTTCAAAGAAAATAAATAGTAGAGGGTCGTTTTCGCAGGTGAAAGTTTCCGATAAAACATGCTCCCATTCGAACATCTACACATGTGACAAATGCGGAAGGTGCACCATTGAAAAGTGTACCAGGATAATAAAATGCGGCCTTTAAACGAATTTAAATTAGGTGGGGTGCCCGTTGCCTGACAAGGCGTGCATCTGCGCGAAATGTGGGTCAGCGCCTCGGTTTCCGGCCTGCTGTTCATCACACTGATGGTAGCGATTGCTTTTCATAATGATTTGCATAGACCAATCCAATAGTATAACTAGAGTGGGGTGCTACGAGACCGATCCGATGGAAATCATGTACATATCTCTGCCTATTATCGCACTACTCTTTTGAAAACGTAACGCCAGCGCCGCAGGGATTTTCCCTTCCATTCTCTTTTATTACATGTTGATTCATGGCTTATATGCCATCCAGAGATTATTCTATGGAAGAGTCTATCGAAGGGTTCTGGCTTTTAATCGCGAATTCTATCGTTCTATCGCGCAAGATTAAGCTGACAACGCGTCTGCAGAATGGAAGCTTTGTTCGATACTAAATATTTATTGGATGATTCTCATAAAGCAAAGAATCTTCAGCATCAGTTTCTTGTCACAGTGTAGAAACTATCGTTCCATTTTAATTGAGCATCATTTTTTTAGAGTCCTGTTGTAATACCAAATCGTCTTGTTTTGAAGGCATCGTTCGTACTATTTTACTTTGCTAACTTCAGATTGAAAAGTGGTTTAGGAAAGGTGGTTTGCATTGCTTGCATCTTTCTGCTTATAAAAGAAAAAGAAAAGCATCACGTAGAAAAAGCAGAGATGTGCAAGACCGGGACCGACTCAAAATTTACGGGTCCGGGTCCAACAGTTTGCATCAGAAGATCAAATATGAAAATTTGCATCCGGGTATCTCAAAAATTCAATACCGTATTTTTCGGGTCGGATCTCTAGTAGCACCAGCAGCCTCATTGGATGTTGATGCCGCACTTATTTGAAATCATTAAATATTAAAATCAATTTTTTGCAATATATAATTACTATAAACTACAAAGAATATTATAAATTCTTATTTTAAAAAGCGCATGGCGCCATTTTCGATTATTTCTCGAACCATCTCGAAATTACTCGAAACAATTTGAAACTATTGTTGTCCGGAAACTCGTATTTATGATTGGATGAAGCTGTCGTTCCTTTTTTCTATTTAAAATCAAAAGTCTGCAAACTTCAGGTTTACGACAAATTTAAGGTTATCTAAATAATATATTCGATAATAATCAATGGGACAAAGCGTCCAGCACTTTGATAGACAAAACTTAATGTTTAGATATTTGAATATTACCGAACAAGAAGCTTTTTCGGAATTTTAAGATATTTCAAAAAAATGAAAAATATTCTCAAATTCGAGTGAAATTTTAAACTGTTTTTTTTCAATATTTTAAAAAACAAATTTCAAAAGAAATTGACACAGATTTCAAAACATTTTAAATTATTTTTTAAGAGTTCGAAAAAAAATATGGACGATTTCAAAGGCAAATGTTTCTATTAGCAAGATTACAAAGTTTTATAAAAAAATTCGATCAAGTTTAAAAGACATTTAGAAATTTTAAAAACATTCAAAATTAATTTAATCTTGAAAACATTTTTAAAAAATTATAAAAAAACGTACATTTTTGAATATTTAGAAATAAAAATTTTAAAGCTTCTTGAACATTTTATAAGGTTTCACGATAGTAAAAAAATCTTAAAATTCCTT
>CAKNWT010190888.1:0-11373 GCA_932066315.1 Andricus coriarius
ACGAGTCTTTTTTTCATGTATCAGAAACATTGACACGAATTTCAGAAACTCGCAAAATTTGTTGTCAATTTTGGTCTAATCAAACAATTTCATTAGAATAATTTTGAAATATATTTGATACCCAATACATATTTTGATTAGAATTTCTCAATCTAGGTTGGCCACTTTTGGCAATAATTGGACACTTCAAAATGATCACATCAGCAAACTGATCAAAACATTATTTAATTATTTTACAATTATGTCAAATTCATCTGTTGGCGGATAAATCTGATATTTTGTGAGATAAAAGAGCAGCCGTCTTTTTATCCGTGTAGGTTGCACTACGGTCCAGCAGACCTGGACTTTTTGTCAAAAATAAAAAATTCCCTGAATGCACCTAAAAATAGTTATTGAGATGTTTTGGGGGCCGCTGACTACAACCCCGGAGTCAAAAATTCAAAAGGACAGACAAAATATGGCGGCGAAAATTGAAAAAATTAGACGTGGCGTAAAGCAAGTATTCTCAATTAAGCGGGGCCTCACTTTTCCGTTGGTGCCTTTTAGGCGGAAGGCATAGAGACTGAGGAGATCCTCTGGTTCTGAGACGTCACTAGCTTCTAATGCGTATTGGCTTCTAAGTGAGGTGGAAAGATAGCCTGGAAATTCAGGTTCGTAAACGTCATTATTTACGGGAGGCGGTGAATTATAATACGAATGCGGGCTGCGCGAGAGGCTATCTGGATCATCTGATATAATATGAGTTTCCCGAACGAAATATTTGGCGATATATTCAAGAAGGTCGAGATTTGACATTCGATACTGTCCCATTACGTCAACTGTTACCACTTCCCAGCAATTTGGTGGTTGCCTAGGTCTCTTCTGCTCTTCTTCCGGGGCGGAGAGAGTATCAAAATGTACACAAGATGCTGGTACGTCTCAGTGAGTAGCGTCAAAATTCGATGGAGTGAATATGCCTTTTAATTATCGATATCACATATGACGGCAAGAAAAAACTGGCCTCATACCCACTCTGTTTGTGTCTGAAGGGTATATGGGAGATCAGGAGTGAGACTTCCAACACTCAGAGATTTCTTTAACTTCCTCTTGAGTTATTGGAACGCAACGTCAGCTTGCGGGGTCCAATTCCGTCTACCAGCTTTCTTGTGAAGTATATTGGTAAAAGGAGCCGTGATCTCAGGATAACTTTGAACGTACTCGCATACCCAACTACATATTCTGAGAAACTTCTGAAGCCTCTTTCTGGACTTTAAAATTCGGTAAGTATTCTACCATCAAGTATGCTCTCGTTTAAGGGCCTGTCCTGCGATTCGGTTTACAAACGCTAAAGGGAATGCTGGTAGCGACGAAGTAAGCATGGAGTGCATCTAGAAATCGTTGTGGATCCTCAGAATCAGCTCCGTGGCATTGTAGCGATACTGAACCGACCATTTGAGGCATAGCTTAAGTTAAGGTCAATAAATCGGCCTTGCTGATCTGCAGATCACTTCGCTGGATATTAGGTGGTGCAGTATTTTCTACCAAGATTTTGAAGGTAGATCTTCTCCTCGGAGGTAGCGTGGACGTTGATTGGTTAGGAGTTATTCTGATCCCAAGCACTCTTTCGCCAGGATTTCTTGAATCCATTAGCGTGGGACTGACTATGTTAGGTCTCTAATGGAAAAGTATAAGTGCCGATTATTAGGGAGTCCCTTGTATTAAGAATGAGTAGCCGAAATTGAGGGCTTCCCGCGCTACTTCGTATAATATATTATCACCCACACTGGAGCGCCGCTTCGGTGTATCTACACAGAAATGGCGATTCAGCCAGCACTTCCAATAACTTCAGCTCCCGCGACGCGCATTTATCGGTGACCGGGGATGTAAGAAGTGCGTAAGACGATATTGCTTCATATTTATATGTTGCTTTGTGCCCGAAACTGGAAGCGGGACAGCGCTGCTGCAAATTCGCTGCCGCATAAAAAGGGGAGCATAAGAAGCGGCGATGAGCTGCTCGCGAAAAATGGAAATAGGTAAACGGCGATTGACCGCTTGCGAGAAACTGGTTCTGAGAACGGCTCATTAGTTGACATCACGGGAGCCGTGCCGTCTTGACTCTGACACGGTCACCGTGTCTCGTATCGTTTTACCCAAAATTTCAATTTTTTGTCTTTCATTAAAATTTTTGACAAGTGAAACTAAAAAGAAGGATGTTTAACGAAATTGACCTTTTTCGGGCTCTGAGGAAGTATGCCAAACTAGAATACAATCCCATAATTCTTTTAAAAGTTATCACGCGTACAGATTACAATCGACAGACATCCACGTAAAAATTCTTTTTTCTCACTCACTGGGTCTCAGAATCTGCAGATTTGATGAAAACTGGCGATATCAAATTTTACATAAAACCTTCTCATTAGGGTGAAAATGTACGAATGTAATCAAAATTACTCCTTATCATTAATGAGGACCACAACTTTGCGATATACTCGAAAGACAGATTCCAAAAAGATAATTTTTCACTTTGCCCTATTATAGGATAGTGGCAAAGACATTTTGCTAATGAATTCTTTAAAAAAATTTCAAATAACATCTTTTGTCACAGATTACCAACTATTATGTAAATTTGATACAAAAAGATCGCGTTCCTCAAATATCTAACCTACCTCTCCCAAAAGCGTTCATGCTTTATACATTCTATGTCCTTTATCTAAACCTTTAGAACGGATTGTCCATCAGCAAATTACTGCCCACATTGAAACAAACAATTGAATGGATCCAATGCAATCTGGGTTCCGTGCCAGGCATACACTTAGAGCTTTACTTAAAGTAACTTCTTACTTCAAACTTGCAATTGATAGAAGGGAAATAACGGTTGTTGTCCTTTGTAATCGTTCTGAAAGAGTACAAATCAGCAATGGCGAGCAGTCTGATTGTGGGCAGGTTAAGAGTGGTATCCGTCATCCCCTCTGACTTAGGCTATATTCTTAATCGCTCTCTTACTTGGAATTAAAAAGTTGCGGATATTCCGAGGAGAATCTTTAGAGTCCTCCAACAACTTAACAGGAACAAAGAATCACATTCTACTCCAACGCGTATCCCCCTAATTAAAAGCCTCATCCTTGCTTTCTTTGACTACGGATGTGTTGTATATGATGATGTTACTGATGAACTGAATGCGAAGCTTGAACGTACGATTAATGCTTGCATTCGGTTCATCTATAACATCGCCAAAGGTGAACATATTACTCAGCATAGAGAAAGATAAGGACTTCTTAACGTCGCCAAAAGAACACAATTTTTTATGGGTAATTTGCTTTATAGCCTATTCAGTAATGAAGCTCTGCACCTTCTTCTTAACCTCTTCCATTTTATTGACAAAGATCATCCGAATCATTCCAAATTCCGTGAAAGGAAAGCAGTACTAAAAATTCAGCCACACCGCATGTGTAAAATGTAAAGGTCTTTTATTACTCGTGGTGCTCGCCTTTGGAACAAACTACCTATAATAATTAGAAATGCTCCTCCACAATGTGACTTAAGAAAACGCCTTTTTGGTTATTTATTTAACATATCAAATCCTACCCTGGAAATCACACATTGGTAACACTTGCATCCTTAAATTAAAATATATCAGTGTCTGTATGCATGTATTTACTTTTAAGTATGTATATTTGTGTCTATATAATTATAGTATCCTTCTGTTGATAGCCCACATATGTATTATGTATGTATGTATGTATGTATGTATGTATGTATGTATGTATATCATTAAGCTATTTCCCTTTCGGCGAGCGTATAGTTTTGCAAAAATCCCCTTGCTTGAATATATAATATCCACGTATGATCAGATGTTTGATTTTACACTGTGTAGAATAAACTCAATGGTTTTAATTTTTTTCTCACAAAATTAGGTGCCACGAGAGGAGCCCCAATCCCACCAAGAGGGGCTGCACGAATCCATCGAGCCATACCTGAAAGTTTTCCAACAAATACTCGCATTTTTGTACAGAACACAGATGGCGAAGTTTTCAATGCACATCTGACATACATAGGTGAAGGCCAAATGCCTTCCTGGGTTATGGTTTCTAATTACATAGCGCAAGAAGTAGGAAGCGTTCTTGTAGAAATGCCTAATGGTGATAATTTATTCGCAGATATAAAAAAACTCCAACGTAATATTGATATTAATGATGCAGTGCCTTTGCAACCTCGCTGCTTTATAGTATATCGCAGGAACAAAATTTTAGTAGCTCATCTTGAGCCGTACGCAAGGTACTCATCTGATAGGCCTAGGGTCCCGCGAGTTATTGTCCGAATACCTGAAATTTCGCTTCGTTATACAGGAGAGTTCGCGCGTTTCTACGATCGTCCTCCTAGATGGCTTGCTTAAAAAATTGTATATTAAGCAATAGATATTAAAACCTTGGACCTTCTTCCCTAAACTATAATAAAAAGTAACATCCATTTTGTTCATTGTAGGTGCACATGCATATCCTTACATCTAGTTACAGAAAAATCTTAATATGAAAATTATTAACAATTCTCGAATAAAAACCTAACTGACTGAAAATAAGTCTCAATTTTATTTCAATTCATTCGAGACCAGCATGTTATGAGCCTATAACGTCCCCTGAAAAGTGAGCGTTAGATGGCCTTTTACCGAATGGTGTCAGCTGCTGACATATTAATAGTTCCAAACAGCGCCACACTGGCAGTTTAATATTTTCAATGGTCACTGAATAACACAATTCATTATCTAATCGTACTCTTATACGAAGGAAAGTTAGATAAAAGCAACTTCAATAACTACAGAGGTATCAGCTTATTAAGTACCGTAAGTGAAATATATTTAAAAATACTTATTGGTAGAGTAATGAAAATAATAGAGGAAACTATATGGGAATTCCAAAGTGGCTTTATGCCAGGAAGGTTATGTACGGGCCAAGCATTTACCTTAAGACAGATCACATAAAACGTTTGAGAGTGAGGAAAAAAGTCTTCAGAGCATTTTTTGACCTTGAAGAAGTGTTTGACAAGGTGGATAGAAGTAAACTTTGGAATGTCCTAGAGTACGGAGTCAGTGACTGATTTGACAATATGCATGATGTTAGATAAGGATGCGTTATGTTATCATGGCTATCTATTGTATTCATGGACTAGTGTCTAAAAATGGCCCATAGACCAAGAAGGTGTCGATCTCGAGACAGTGAGGGTATGTGGGTTAGCGTTCGCAGATGATAAGGTTGTTATGGCTAAGTCAATCGAAGACTTGCAAAGAATATTGAGGGAACTGAACACAAGCATTAAGAACATGGGCCTCAAATTTAACGTAAATAAAACAAAAATTATGTTGTTTGAAGGAAAGTATGAGAAAACAGTGTGCAATCTTGTCCTTAATGATGAGAGAATAGAACAAGTTGATAGTCTACTGACAGCTTGTGTTAGAGAATTTACGCCCAATTTTACCATCGCTACGTATACAAAATCGTATGAGAAGGAACTTCCGTCATGCTACATTCGCATTGACAATGCCAATGTTTTAAAAATTTACACTGCTTTTTAGCCAAATCGGGGAAATCGATAAAAGTTCGAATTTTCTATCAAGCGGCGATTGAACAGCTTATCCAAGCACGTGATAAAGGTAGTGCATTGCGCATTTTGAAGTCTATTTTCATTATTTCATGTTCAGAGACTGATGGGCGAATTGCAGGAACATGAACAGACTCACAATGCGAGCAAGAAAAAAATGCATTATTAGCCTGTTAAATCCGACTGTTTTCGATACTGAAGAGGAGGAACTGACAGAGGACAGAGCTTTTTTAAAGCCAGAAGAAGATGACAGTGTCCTCGGAGATGAAATCTCTTTCGAAAACACGGATGCTTCATCATTTGATGCAAAAGTGCAAGCTTTGAAGGCGCAAAGTCAAATGATGAAGTAGAAGAACATAAAAGTGGGTACGTGTTGCCTTCATTAGCAGAGAGGCTATTAAAACAGTGCTGAAATATTTGTTCATTTATATTGGAAATCATTTATGATTAAAACAGAATTATAATGTGCATTTTAAATTGCAGTTGAAACAATATTTATGGGTAAAATATAAATGGGGAAACATATTGCGTTCATTTGAACGGGCGGAACTTCAGGTACATCGAATATTTACCGCGATCACTATAATAACGGAAAAATCTTCGCTACAAGTTTTGTAGTAGAATTTGGATTTAAAAATGTAAAGCGCATATTCTTACAAAATAAAAGCAAAACATCCAACCAAAAGAAAAAAGGCCGATAAGCAGGACGAAATCCAAATGGTGATCCACACAGGAAAAATAGCTCGGAAAATGGTGAACTGGAAGAAACCGATAAAGTCACTGAAAATCATGAAAGTGCGAATCAGGAAAATGGTAAAATCCTTTTTATCTAAAAATTATTATGTTAAATATTGTAAATTTTTATTTCGAAAATGCTAGACAATGCAGTTGGTATTCCAATAAGTTTTAATCTTAACATTCATGTATTACATATTAATTGTATGAAATAATTTTATTTTCAGGTCCAATTGATGCTTTGAAACCCTGCGAAATCCGTTCAAAACCTAACCTCACTTCAGGAAGCGACATTTGTCAAAAATGGCTTGCACAGAAAAACCTTTCTGTCATTGTAGAAGGAAGATCACTAGAAGATGAGGCAGGACAGACCACTAAATATGAAAATAAACCAGAGATCATGACGGCAAGATCTTTGAATCCCAGAACTAGGACAGGTGAAACTGAAAAATATATGTACAAAAATATAAATACTTTTGACGCATTGTTTATTGATAAAGGGCAACGATTCTTGTATTTCCAAATGGAACTACACAAGCATTAAAGGTAAATTGTCCAGCTATTTAAAATAAATCTGTTATCCCTAAAAAAAAAAAAAAAACCAAAACATCCAAAAATAGAAAAAAGGTTGATAAGGAGAACGACATCCAAATGGTGATCGACACCGGAAAAAATACCTCGAAAAATGGTGAACTGGAAGACACCGACAACGTCATTGAAAATCATGAAAGTGCAAATCAGGAGGATGGTAAAATCTTTTTTCTGTAAAAATTATTATGTTAAATATTGTATATTTTTATTTTAAAAATACTGGACATTGCAGTTTTTATTCCAATAATCTATTCAAATTCACCAACAAATTTTTAATCTGAACATTCAGTTATTACATATTAATTGTGTGAAATAATTTTATTTTCAGGTCTAAGTGATACTTCGAAACACTGAGAAATCCGTTCAAGACCTACCCTCACTTGAGGAAGCAACATTTGTAAAAAATTTCTTACAAATCAAAACCTTTCTGTTATTGTAAAAGGAAGATCAGTAGAAGATCGGGGAGGACTGACCACTAAATATGAAAAGAAACAAAAGATCATGACGGCAAGATCTTTGAATCCCACAACTAGAACAGGTGAAACTGAAAAATATATGTACAAAAATATAAATACTTTTGACGCATTGTTTACCGATAAACAAACAAGGATTCCTGTATTTTCAAATGGAGCTACACTAACATTAAAGGTAAATTGTTCAGCTATGTAAAATAAAACTGTTATTTTGTACAAAATTGTCTCTTATTCATAATATTTAAATTAAAAACAGGCTAATCATCAACAACACTTTTATTCATTTTAAAATTTATTTTCTAAAAGGAAGCTCTTTCAATTTCACCATTAAGGTAAAATTTCTCACAATATTTACAATTCTTCTTTCGAATTATACAAAAAATGTCCTTTTTCACAACATTCAAATTTTCTTTGGCAAAAGTTTTCTTTCATACTGAAAAGATATAGAATCTTATTTATTTTATCTAATATTTATTCTTCACAATAGTTTTTAATGCTTTCACTTTTTCAACTTTTCTTGTTTGCAGCTTCTAACAGCTCCAGATTACAAATTTCATATTGCAACTGCAGAATATCTTCTCCTTTGATCTGGTAAAAACTGTTCTCCAAAAATTAGAAATCACGAACGGTGCACATCAAAAGCGGGCTAAAATATTAAAGAATTCTTTCTCCACAGTTGACATCCAGAGTATAAAAGAAATCATTCCAGGCAAGATATTTGAGATCAATTGCGAAATGAGTGTAAGCACCTTAGCTGAAAATCTGTATTCAGGACGGCCAATATTTACAAAAAGCACAACATTCTCCGAAAATTGCAGAAACTGTCCTTAAATTTGCGCTGAATGACCCTAACATTCCGTTGGGAACTATCTGTGAAAAACAACGTCTTTGCAAGGTTGGTGAACTTTCGCGAAGGTCAAGAATTAAACTTGAAGCCCTTAATCATGGCATAGGGCATACGTTGTTTCAGAAAGGTGGTACTTCCAGGTTTATCCACCTGATGAATTCCTGTGCCAAAGACAAACAGGAAGTTTGATGTATCGCATCTACACCTACGCATCATTACGCTTCTTCTAACATTAGAGTATTCACAACCTTCATATTCTGAGTAGATGTTTCGACTTGCACAAATTACGACTACATCTAAAACTTCCTACTCCTCGATCTCTGAGAAGAAACACATGCATTTTGACGAATGCATCATTCTATATACATAGATATGTCACGATCTCTAATCACTGGTTGTTTATTATATGTTACATACATCTACCACTACATCCAGATCTTCTTACCCCTTGATATCTAAGAAGGGCTACCATTCATCTTGACAATTGCGTCACTCTCCAAATATGGACATATCACGATTTCTCATAACTGATTAGTTATTCTTCTTTACATACAGTTAGCAGCATATCTAGAACTACTTACCACTTTGATAGTTAGGAAGAGACATAGTGCCTCAGGAAACTGCGCCATTTTCCAAATATGGGCATATCTGAATTCTTCAATTCCAATAAGATATTTAAAGTTTTCCCACTCTTTCACATAACCGATAATAAACGCTTATTAGAACGTAGGCAATCCCCTATTTTAATATCACTCGCCCATATGTGAATCCGAAGAAGGGCAACGTACGAAAATACTGCCGATTATGAAGCAGTCATGATTTTCGGGATTCATCACTAGCATCAGATATTAGTTTAGAAGATTAGACGTCATCCCAAGTTTAAATTTAGAAATCATATGTCTTATTTTTTCACTTATCATATTTAAGAATTTATTACTGGAAAGCTTGTAATGTTTCAAGGCAAATATATAAATTGATTTAGACCTGTAAGTATTAATTAAAACAAATTCATAGATTCGAAAACCGTGACACATAGAAAATGTTCGTAGTAGAACGCTTTCAGTTTTATTGAAAGAATAAAACAATATTGCGAAACTTATAATTAGTGTACGTCACCTCGACGAACATAACATGTACACCATTCGTTACTCTAAACTGAAGTAAAAATAATTATTTACAAACTATATTCATTTAGCCTTGTCTTACTGAACTTGATGATAATGTCACCTAAGGACCATAAAAGTATATAAAGCGCAAAGAGAAACCGGCTATGTACAAAATGACTCATTCATTCATGTATAATATTTCATATCGAAAACAGACGACATGAAAATGTCACTAAGTGATTAGTACTGAAATCACTAAAATATAAGTTAATAATTCTGTTCTCAATTGATGTCTTCATCCAGAAAAAATGGAGATGTTCATTCTACTCCTTACCTGGTTAGGTTTTCTTGACTTTACAAGTAAGTATGAAGTCATATGATATTATAAATAATAATAATACTAAAAAATATGAAAAGCCGTCGGAAAAATATGCCCGCCGCACGGGCACATTCTTGTTGCGTGAGGCGCTTCGCTGCCGTTTTTTTACGTTTAATGCGTGCATTTCAACTGCATTGTTTCAAATAGCATAAATAGTGCAGCTTAAATAAAAACCATGATTTAAAGCCCGCATGGATATAGTCAAAAAACTAAAATTGTTTTTCAATTTCTCTTTAAAGGCGGTTCTCAAAGAACCTGCGGCTTTGACGATTACATTCACATTGCGACACTCTCGCTTCGCGCTCGATAATTAGGCACAGATTTGTAGTCAGTTTGAAAAAGGTATTAAAAATCAATTCACTGCGTCTTAAAAATATCCCAATATATCTAATCTGCTTGATAATGAATGATCTAGAAACTTTTGAATTTGCGTCCAATTGAAAAATGTCATTGAGATAATTTGTAAATCCTCTTGAAATCTACTGAAAATCACGATTATAATTCACGGATCTCTTAAAAACAATAATTGCATCATTTTGAAAATGACCTAACTTTTTGAAATTTTGTTCTAACCGAAAAATTTCCATAGGATAGTCTGAAATTATATTTGATATCTAGAGAAAATTTTCATTGAAGTTTCTTCATTATCAGAAAAATAATTTTCTATGTATTTGTATTTGTATCAAAGGTTGACTTGATTGAAAAAAATCTTCAAAAGTTAGTGTGGCTACGAAATTCAGGTAATCAGACAGAAATCCAGACAGACACCGCCAAAGTGTTATATTGAGGTGATAATAAAGTCCGTCTGTCTCGGCGGATAGTGATTTAGGGTTGAAAACGAATGTAAAAGCCGCATGACTGATCAGAATTTTTCATAGTAAGTATGAAATCCCAGAAAGTATGTTAGAGCGGAGATGAATTTTATTTGATACGGGCGAAACTCGCTAAAATGCTCCGTGCGCATGACGGCGTGTGTGCGCGAGTGCAATACGTGAAGAAGAGTGTTTTTAAAGAGAGACACGAATAGTCACGCTGCGCGAAAATTATCTTGATTTTAAAATACATTGAACTCTCGTTGACGCAAAACAGAAATGACTGCAAGTTTGTGCGTTAGGATAAAAAATAGTGATATCGGGGAAATAACAGTGCATCATAGACTCTGTATATTCCTGCCAAGACCGCAAAGTTTCTGCATGTGTCCATTCGAGGGTGACTTTTCGTGATCGCGTTCTTCTTTTGATCACACCTTTCACTACGTCGACATATATTCGGACTTTAGGATTTACTTCTTACTGTGTTCTACCACGGTTTTACAATAGTACGCTTTCCGCACGCTATACATGCTTCGAAAAGCCAACATTCCGTGCAAGCCCCACAAATTTTCAGAGCTATGTACCCGTCCCCACACTCCTAGGGACATCGGAAAGTGGTACGACTGTAAAATATATTACAATAAGGGGGTATACAATTTGTCTGTACCATTCGGTTGGCCACTGAGCGACTTTTTTTTTAAATTAGAATTTTTATTTTTAAAACATATATTCTTATTGGGAATTTTATTACACCTCTTTTTTCCTCTTGTAAAAAGTTTTCACTCTTGTTGCTACCAAAATAAATGCAAAAAACACATTTTTAGAGAAACGACGATTTCAAGTGTTTTTTTCACTTCAG
>CAKNWT010190897.1:0-10335 GCA_932066315.1 Andricus coriarius
AAAATGAAAATCGATTTTTTTCCGCATTAGGTCCCTTTCTTCGCGGACGGTCACATATATATTTAATATAGTGAAGATAAGCCGCTGCAGCTGCGCCTGTGTAAATGCCAAAAAAATAAAAAAATTTCAGGTGCGAATCCGCGCCAGTGTACCGTTTGATGGTTAATAAGAATTTTTGTTAATAAGAAAAGAAAAAAAATTTGATTGGATTGGATTGGCGAATAAAGATCTAATATTTTTAAATTTTTTATTATATATTCTGCAACTTTGTATGATTTGAGCATCTTTTAGACATACAACTGTGAATGTTTAAAAAAGAATTGACATTTGGAAACAATTATTTTATGTTTAAAAAAAATCTATTACAATGAATTAAAAAAAAATATGCTTGATGCGCGGGCACATTCTCATTGCGCGCTACGCGCGCGGCTCGCTTCGCTCGCTAGTTTGAGCGCGCCTTCTTGACCTTCATTTTGGGGTCCTTAAAAAGTTTATCAAAGGCTGACTCGATTCCACAAATCCTTCAAAAGTTAGCGTGGCGACAACATTCAGGTAACCATACAGACATACAGACAGGCATACAGACAGGCATACAGATAGACAGACACCGACAAAATTTTATGATTTTCGTAATCTGTGAGTGACGAAACGTAAAGATCCGTTAAAAACCAGAGATCGAAAATTTGGACGATTACATTACACTCTCACGAATGAGAATGTAAAAATCTAGAAAAAAATCAAAGGTGCTCTTTTCATGATCATTCAAGTATTAAAGAAGAAAATGTATGAAATTATAATTATTGCTGTTCTGTTTTGATCAATTTTACTTCTTAGTTTACTAGCTTCGCCGTTTTTTTCTTCTTTTGCTTTTTCTCCTTCTTGTACATACACTGTTACCGAGTTAATTCCTAGACCTTTTTCCTACTCTGCTTTCAGCTATGAATTATAATAAAGAGAAAATTCAATTCTAGTAAAGTAAGAAGAAAATTATTCAAAACAGAACAGCAAAAGTCCTAAATTTTTCAATTTTTTAATTTAAAATCTAAAAGATCTGATATTTCAAAATTTTGCATTATATAATCTGTAACTTTATATGATTTTATCATCTTTCAGACATACAACTATAAATGTTTAAAAAAGAATTGATATTTGAAAACATTTATTTTATATTGAAACAAAGAATCTATTATAATGAATTTTTTAAAAATCTAGAAAAAAATCAAAGGTGGCCTTTTCGTACATAGCACGTTAAGCTGCTGATAAGAAAATGAAATTATATCTATACTTGCTTCCAAGATACATTTTAATAAAAATGTTCGTTAATTTTTTCTCATAATTCACCTGGATATTTAAGTAGTAGTAAGTAGTAGTAGTAAACAATTCCGTGACATCACCAGGCTGGAAATATCCCGAGTCGAAATATAGCCCCCATTTTGAGGCTCCAAGTGGAAGTATTGTCCCTACTTTGAAGCTGCTTATTCTACTAGCTCCTACTTAGCTGCCCCTAAAGATATTTTCATTCTATTTTGCTTCTACATAGGTTTCAGCCTCTACATTGATGCTCTTGCCTCTAGGTTCTTGAGTTTTACTAACGTCTCCTTTAGAGCCCCAGAATCTTCACAGAGTTTTCTAGTTCTCGTTTAATGCTCGCTGTATCTTTTTGTATCTTCACGCTCAAATATGACGTCGTTGCCTTGACTCTTGAGCTCACGTAACAAATACTTTATTGCTTCCTCCCACCTCCAGCACCGCAGTTTGTAAAAACGTACATTTTAGTGGTTAAGTCAAAGATAATATATTTGTTTTAGTGATAAATATTAAAATAATAATATCTGAAATGGCTTCAAAAGGAAAGAAGTTTGCGCTTATCTGGTGGCTTGATGATAAAAAACAAGATGTCATTCAGTTGTCAATGATTCCTGAGAAAAGTCAGGACGTAGGCTATGTAGCTAAAGTAAAGTTTAATAATATTAAAGAAATGAAAACTATCCAATCAAAAACAAAAGTGCTAGCTAATTATCGGGTAGGTAAATAATTTCATTGAACGTTATTGCTTATTTACAACCAAAAAAACACTTTATATACATCTTACTACATAATTAGTTAATTATTTTCTATCCAAAATCCTCAAAAGATAATTTCATTTCTATTAACTTCCTTTACTTATTTTCAAACTTTACAGAATTTGTTAAAAATAATAATGTTTTCATTTCAATAGCGCAATAAATAATATTGACAAAATTTCAATTCTTACAACTTATTTTATTACAATTTTTTTAAATATCCCGCCATTTAAATTTTCGTTAATCGCATTTATTTTCAAAGTTGTAAATTATTTTGTCATTTATTTTTCCTTATTCGATGTCAAAACTATTTAACATTATTCGTCAAGCGGCCCAATACATTTCAAATCAGGCAGGGTTCTACACTGCAAATCGCAGAATCTCTCGGAAAGAAATATATTGTGTTTCAGAGGAAATTAGGCAATACGTATCTTTCCGATTTGCAAAAAACAGTTTAATTTGAAAAATTAAAAATCGATTTTCTCAAAAAAAAAACCTTCAAATGTTTTGCCAATATTTTTATAACTTTTACTTTAATAACGAAGATATCTTGTAAGTTTGATGCTTTCTAAATAGCTTCTGTAGCCAGGAGAATTCTTTGTTTTGCAATCAAATTTTCTACTTTTTCCTGAAAACAATAATAGATGCGAAAAAATTTTAAGATAAAAGTTTGCACGTCTAAAAAAGTGCTATGAAAAATGTCGCGTTTTCGTCTTACTCTACTTTTGTTAATCTTTCGTCAAATAATTTTATTTAGTACAGGAAGGTAGAATATGGAGCATTAAATTAGAAGCAAAAACTGAGCCCCTATTTTGACGCTCCAAGTGGAAGATTTGGAAATTTATGCCCATTATAGCGCCAAAGTAGAAGCAAAAATCGTATTGAAATAGCCTCTGCTTTAAAACCTTAGCCCCTACAAATTACAGCGTGAAAAGCGTCAAAGTAGGGCCTAAATTTCGACTCGGGATACTATCTGGCTGTCCAACTCACGCCGGAACGGCGCACGCAGGAAAGACAACAGGCAAGGTTCCACTGTGAGAACAAACACTTATATATTTTTTAAATCAAGAAATGTACGGACACAAAGGCTTTTATTTTAGCGTGACAAGAAGGTGTTATTTCCACTTTAGCATACCGTTGCCACATTTTGAGCCAAGACATTTCCGATGATAGCTGCAGAGCGTGTCATGCACACCCCGCGCACCTAGAACACACACAATCTAGTTTTCCAACTCAAGCAAGAACGGCGTACATCCAAAATCCCAATACGGCACTAAGAGTGTTTTTTATTACCATCTCTGTCACTCTTACGGCAAAAGCCCCGATACTACTCTGCCAAACGTTCCAAGGAACACTGATAGAAATGGTAATGTTGATTTAACCATATGATCGTGGGTTGAAAAATTACGAGGATATTTATAATATAATACGTGTACTTCATTTATAAAGAGTACGAAATGCACTTACTGAAATATGGTTAATACAAGTTATTTATATTTGTGGTACAAAAATTTAATATATGTGTTGCTATTGTATTAAATGTGTAATTCTATTAAACACTTGCCTGAGGGAACTGTCTCTGAAATGTGTCGTTTAGCAATACCCTCTGTATGACTGATTTACCTGACTCGCTTTGTTTTGTTTACAACAGACGCATCTTGATCGCGCCTGCGCGTCTACTTTCGTAAGCAACAAGAATCGGATGGCCAAAACAGACATCCTGTATGGCTGTATCTATACCAGCAATAAAATGGGGTTAATCTAATCATAAATACTGTTGTACCACCTATTCATTTCTATCAGTGAAGATAGAGTCAATTATCGAGAAACGAACTGTGTCCGTCTTAGAATTTTCGGCACCAGCCGAAAACAGCATCACAGGAGAAAGAAAAGGAAGAGAGGTAAAAGACCTTATAAGGGAGTTTTTATAGTTGCACCCAAAATATTCTGTTTACCTAGTCGTCCTGTTCACCGGTGCTCTCGGAGGTCCCAACCCTACACCACCGAAAAAACGATATTCTAATATTAAGAGTGTCATAGTCTTATAGGCATATGCTTCGTAATATTCTTAACGAAGTAAGCGAAATTCTTACTTTAAGAGTATCTTCTAACCAAAGGGAGAAAATATTCTTAAAATGAGAATATGAGTGGGGAAAGAAGAAACGCGCAATGTGCCTTGCTCTGTTCAAGCATAACCTCACTACATTATTTATTCGTTGACGTGTGACATCAAACTTTTCTCATTTTATCGTTCTCTGCGAAGAGAAAGAGATAGAGTTAGAGATGTGCACATGCGATTTATCCTCAGACATGGTTGCATTTCTTCGACCTCTTCACTAATTACACAATCATTGCGACAGATTTGGGATCAAATTTGTACATGAGTCTGGCCTCCTTATATGAAAAATGGAAGAAGTGAAAACTTGGCTAGAAGACCACCAACTTGGTGATCTCGGCTACTTATTTGAACGTAAGCATTAAGAATGATTTCTTTTAAATTTATTTTGTGCCTAGTTTTTTATTACTTATGTTGCGATATGCAGGTGGAATAAAATTAGTCAGCACTATTAACATAAAGCAAGTTTTATTAAAGGAAAAATATATGGCATCAAAACAAGCACATTGTAGGAAGGAGCAAGCGAGAGTGACTCGTGCTCACGCGCGCATGCCAGTTCGGAGGGGCTGGCGTCTCGTCGCTCTCTTAACTATACTAATACACACTGAGCGCAGTCGGTACAGATACAAATTATAAGCTGCCGGTAACACGAAAGGTATACATTATTTCAACATCCCCTCTACTTGAGTGTTTTCGGTAATACCTTCAATCATATTTATCTTTCCACGCAAAAAGTCAAATTTTGCGTAACTTAAAGCTTTTGTCAAAATGTCGGCGTACTGCTCATGCGTGTTTACATACTTTGGATCAATAACTTTTTCTCGCACTTTTTCACAAATAAAATCGTAGCAGACACCAATGTGCTTTGACCTACGGTGAAATTCTTGATTTTTAGGTAATTTAATCGAACTTCAATTATCTATGTTCAGGATGATCGGGTTTACACACTCATGATCAATGTCGTACAATAATTTTCGCAACCATGTTGCTTCTTTGGTTGCCTCGCTCGCCGCAATAAATTCAGCCTCAGTTGTGCTGAGACTAACGCTCGCTTGTCGCTTAGATGACCAGGTTATACAACCTCCGCTCATCATGAATACGTAGCCGCTGGTCGATCGTCGCGTGTCAAGATCCGCTGCAAAGTCTGCATCAGAATATCCGAGAAGCATATCGGTTGTGCCATTCGTATGAAATAATAGGCCAAAATTAAGCGTACCCTTAATATACCTTAGTATACGCTTTACAGCATTCCAGTGTGTTTCATCGTAATTGTCGAGATACCTGCTCGCTATACCGACAGCGTACGCGATGTCCGGTCGTGAAACCATTGCTAGAAAAAGGAGGGATCCAACAACTTCGCGGTACGGGACGGAAAGTTCGCTTGGATTGGCAGGATTCGTTATTCTGACGTTAGGGTCAGCTGGCGTTTTCACGGGATTGGGATCAATCATCTTAAATTTTCGCAAAATCTTATCAACGTACAGCCTCTGACTGACAAAAATTTCATTGGTATCGTGCGAAATTTCCATCCCGACAAAATAATTCAGAGAACTCATGGTTATACCAAACTCTGTTTCGAAAACTTGTGTCAAATCAATCAGAACCTTTTTATCTTTTCCGAAAATTAAACCGCCATGAACGTACAAGGCCAAGTAGATTTTGTTCCCTTTAAAAATGCCCGTGTAAACGCACCTATCTGCATTACTTTGAATAAAACCGAGGCTTTTCACAAACCCGTCAAATCTTTCATTCCAGCACCATCCGGATTGCTTTAGGCCGTAAATTGCTTTATTTAATTTCAACGCTGAATTTTTTTCGTTAACGTTCAAACCGTCCAGGATTTTCATATAGGTGGTTTCTTTGACTTCACTATTCAAATAAGCGGTACTAACATCGAATTGCACGGAATTTAGCTCTTCTTGAACTGCTGTGGCAAGAAGTGTACGCACAGAATCAAAACGTACAACAGGTGAAAATATTTCTTGATAGTCCACGCCGGCCTCCTGTGAGCAGCCCTGTGCACACAAGCGGGCTTTATAACGTGGAGCGTTTTTAGTGTTCAAGTCCTTTATTTTAAAAACCCATTTAAATCCGATTGCTTTTCGCGTGTCCGGCAATTCGACGATTTCCCACGTTTTATTTCGTTCATGAGCTTGTAACTCTTCATCAATTGCACGTTTCCACAAATCCGAATCGATGCAGTTAATAGCTTCGTTAAATTACGCGGTTCCTCAGTAACAGCCACGCAGGCCTGGTATCGTTCTGGAGCGCGACGATTTTCTCGTGAACGCAAGCTGTACGGCACTGGCTCTGCATGTGCCCCAGCTGCAAGCTCAAAAGCGTCCGCAGCCTAAACGTTCAAAGGAGCATCGTTCTCGCGAGAGTCCGCCCGTAAACCGTCACGAGGCTCAGGTAAACGTTGATGAGGTGGCAGAAACTCGCGATCGTTTTTGGATTCCACGAAAGACTCGTTGTCGATTTTGATAAAAACTTCTGCGCCGTCGCTCTTTACATTTACCGGTGAACTTTCATTAAATATCACGTTTCTCGAAACACTAACGCGATCTGTTTCCGGATTGAATAACCGATAATTTTGAGATTCTTTTTCGTAGCCAACGAAAATTAATTTTTCGGCTTTCTTATCCCATTTTTTACGGAAACACTCTGGCACAAGCGCATAGGCATCGCATCCAAACGTACGTAAATGGGATATGTTCGGCTTTTTGTTGAACCATAGCTCAAATGGTGTAGTTACATCAGAACAAGCACCTTGCGTTCTGTTTAAAACGTAAACGGCCGTATTAACGGCTTCTGCCCAAAGATGCGTAGGTAAATTTTTCGCTAGAAGCATTGTTCGCGCGCTCTCTACGATCGTTCGCATCTCGCGTTCAGCGCGCCCGTTTTGTTCTGGGGTATACGGCGCTGATGTAAAAAGTTTAATGCCCTTCGCTTCTAAGAATTCTTTTACATCTTTGTTGATGTAATCCGTACCGTTGTCTGCTCGGAAAACCTTCATTTCCTTCTCAAATTGATTTTTAATTGAAACAACAACTTTCTTTATAGCATCAAAAGTATCACTCTTGTGTTTGAGAAAACAAACTGTGCGAAACCCGGTCGCTTCATCTTTAAAGAGTAGATAGAATCTCGCGCCACCGACAGATGGAGTTTGCATCGGGCCGCATAAATCGAAGTGAATAATTTCACCATGAATTTAACTGAGAATTTTCTCGTTTTTCGTAAAAGGTGCTTTAAAGTGTTTTCCAAGCCGACAACCTTCACAAAATGACTCATTTTTATTTTGTACAGAAAACCCGGAAGCAACATTATTTTTCATCATGTTTCCGATGGAGGTGCGGTTTACGTGTCCTAAGCGTTCGTACCAAACTTTCAACGGCGCGGCAGATGCATAGTTTACTTGAAAATCACTTCCTGTTGTCATCAACATGCGTGTCAAATTATTATTGAGTTTAAGTCCACGCGCCATTAAAACATTATCTCTCGAAAGAATATTTGCGCAATCGCCGTAGAAAACTTCAGAACAGCCATTGGACGTACATACTCCTGTAGATAATAAATTTTTATTTAAAGATGGAACGAATAAAACATCATTAATAACGCCGTCAATCCATGCACCTTCAATAAGACGCTTTATACCAATTTTACCGCGACCTTCTAAAGTTACTTTGGTTCCGTCACCGAGATAAACAAAATCGCCTCGCGACGACGTGAATTCCGCGAACCAGTCTCGAAGGCAAGACATGTGACGAGAAGCGCCGCTATCAAGAAGCCAATATTCTTTTTCGTCATTTGTGTGAAAACAATCAAAATCGCGATTAACCTGAAAAATGTTAACGTTGACAGTATCGGATTTTTGAGAAGCTACAAAAGCACTATTATGCTGCGCGGGATTTTCACTCTCGGTGTGAGAGTTTGTACCAGAATTTTGATTAGCGTTACGCGCGCGTGTCTTAGTATAACAAAATTTTACGAGGTGTCCCGGTTTTTTACAAAAATTACATACCATGTTCTTCTTTTGTTGGTTGGACTCGTTGCTCGGATGATTTCGATAATCTTTGCTTCGGTTCGAAGAGATGGTCGTTGTCGCGAGCGCGTTCGTAGTAGCCGCTCTCGTAATTTGTCAAGTGTTTGGTCAGTTTCCTGCATATTGTCCCACGCCGAGATAAAAGCGTTATATTTCGTTGGCAAAGTGCTCAGGATCTTGGCCATCGCCATAACTTGCGATATATCTTGTCCGATGTCCTTTAACTGGTTCGCCATGTTCTCAACTTTCGAAAAATGCTGTGCGATTGAGCCCGTTTGTGCCATGCGGTACTCATGGAACTTGGTTGTGAGTGCTAATTTATTAGAGGCACTCTTTTGCTCATGTATGCTCGGTAGCTTCCTCCACATCTGATTTGATGAAGTACACGTCACTAAATAATCCAGCTGCGTGTAGTCAATCGAGGAAGATAAAACAAACATTGCCCTGGCGACCTTCTTTTTCCATGTTTTTACTGTTGCTACATTGTCTTCTGTTGCCTCTGGCTTTACCTCCGTCCCCTCCACGATTTCCAAAACGTCATGTGCGACAAACACCGTCTTCATTTGAAATTTCCAAATATGGAAATTTTGGCCGTTGAACTTCGGGATATTCTTCAGATCGGATAGATCAGCCATCTTGGCTCTCGAGGTGAGACACTGATCAGCACAATGGACGCACACACAAAAAACTTCTTGTTACCGTTGCTGCACTATCAGCCACACAAAACTAACACTGTGGGATGTTTAGCTGGGTCCATAACCTGTTGCCATATGCAGGTGGAATAAAATTAGTCAGCACTATTAACATAAAGGAAGTTTTATCAAAGTAAAAATATATGGCATCAAAACAAGCACACTGTAGGAAGGAGCAAGCGAGACTGACTCGTGCTCACGCGCGCACGCCAGTTCGAGGGGGCTGGCGTCTCGTCGCTCTCTTAACTATACTAATACACACTGAGCGCAGTCGGTACAGATGCAAATTATAAGCGGCCGGTAATACGAAAGGAATAAATTATTTCAACAACTTGCTTTCCGATTTTAATCTCTTTTTACATTAGGAATACATATATTGACGCCTATTTAAGTTGCGAATATCCTTAAAGTTAGTGGGAAATTCCCGGGTCGCTCTATGTCCTCAGGATGCACGAGGCTTTTGCCGAACTTTCGTATGAGTCCGTCACGCACTATAACCACCTATCAGCCTATCTCACCGTCGTGACACGTGGCACGGCTAGCCTCGATTAAGTTCAACCCAAAAGTACTTGCACAACCAGTTTCTCTTTTGTATGTGTTTCAGATCTCCCCCATCCGGCTATTTTAAGCCAAAAACAATATTACTACGCGCTTGCGAGAAAAAAGATTTTTTCGTTTTTAACAATTGCAAATCTTATTTTTCTCGAAAACGACGCAAAATATGAATAGCAGTTGATAGTTTAAAATTATTTCCCTTCCTAAAATCTGTAAAAAATATATCTTTACCAGATGTTTATCTTGTTTAATTCAACAAATTTTTATAAAAATCAATAAAAGTTAACTAAAATAGCATTTGGTTTAAAGAACTTTGACATATTATTTTAAAAACCTCTGTTTTTATTCTATTGACTATGAAAAAAGATGTTCCATGAGATTATTAAGGTTTCTGATCTTTAAAGTAAAAAAAAAAATGGTTTTTAGCTTTAAAATTGAAGGAAGATAATTTTTAACCATTCAAAATCTCATTTTCCTCGAACACAATGTAAAATAGGAATAGCAATTCATAGTCCGAAATTCTTTCCCTTTCTGAAATCTATGAAAATGTACCCTTACCAGATGCAGATCTTGTGTATTTTAATAAAAATTTTCAAAAAAATATCAAATAGATTTAGCTTTAATATTTTTTATAAAATTTATTAAAAAATTTTTGTTAATTATACAAGATATACATCTGGTAAGGGTAAATTTTCATCGATTTCAGAAAGGGGAACAATTTTTTATTGTGGATTACTATTACTATTTTGCATCGTTCTCGAGAAAAATAAGATTTTAAATCGTTAAAAATTATATTTCTTCAATTTTAGAGATAAAAAAACAAGTTTTTCTTTACTTTGAAGCACAGGAACCTTAATCATCTCATGA
>CAKNWT010190901.1:0-13115 GCA_932066315.1 Andricus coriarius
CCACAAATATGCTGATGATTTTAAAATTTATTTGTCGGGACCAATTTCTTCGCTAAGTAGATTACTTGTTCTAGTCCAGGAGGATATTGATCGTGTGATCCTCTGGGCCTGGAAGAATGGACTTACTCTTAACCCGGGCAAAACTCAGGCAATTGTTGTTGGACCTACTTCATCTCCGTCACTTGAAACATTGGCATCATTTCCACCACTTTGTATCGAGAATCTCGCTATCCGTTTCTCAGAAGTAGTTAAAGATCTGGGATATTTCCATAACCGTACCTTGTCTTCGAAAGAACAGGTACAGAGCATCTCGAGGAAAACATACAGTATTCTACAGCAACTATATAGGAATAAGGACTCTTTACCTACCTCTACTCGGATACTTTTGGTTAAGAGCCTAATTTTGCCTCACTTTGACTACGGTTGTTTGGTATACGATGGTTTGTCCGACGATTTAAATTCAAAGCTCGAGCGTGCGTTAAACGCCTGCGTCCGTTTTATCTACAATTTGCCTAAATACGAACACATAACCTCATACAGGCATAGGGCTGGTCTGCTTAATGTTGCCAAGAGAAGACAATTTTTTATGGGTAATATGCTCTATACTCTTTTTCAGAACAAAGCTCCTGAGTATCTATTTAACCTTTTCCAATTTGTAGACAGAGACCTTCCAGCACAGTCTAAGCTTCGTAAAAGACATAAAATCCTTAGGATTCCTTTTCACAGAACATGTCAGCTTCAAAGATCATTTATAGTAAGAGGTGCTCGGTTATGGAATAAAGTTCCATACGATATTAGAAATGCACCTTCCCTGTATCATTTTAAGAATCTCTTTTTCAAATATCTGTATAATACTCCTAATCCAACTCTTGAAATTACTCACTGGTAAACTATTACTTTTAGTTCTTGGATATTTCATTTGCGAATCTCTATCTACATTAACTTTTTTAGAGCTAACTTTTTTAGAGCTATTAATTAATTAATCCCTCAATCTCAATTACTATGCAATAATCTAATAGCTAAAATGATACTTATTCTGAGGTAGACTCTATTTATGTATTTATTTTAATTAGTTTATAGATTAAATTATAAGATTAATCAAGTACACTGCCGATCAGTGCTTGCACGAATTTGTAATGACCTTGTAATATCCTGTTCCTTAGAGGGCTGTTTAGCCCTAGGGACTTTCTTGAATAAATACAAATACAAATACAATCTAGTTAGTGTCGTTATTTTTATCGGCGCGACTCCCGTTTTTGAGCAAATGAGAGCACAATGGTGCTTACCTTGATCGTTGGACGATCGAAGGTAAAGGCAAGCACCGTAAGCCTTTTCACTTGCATCGCAAAAACCGTGAAGGTGCAGTTCGGTTGGATTTGGAATTGTAATGCATATTTGGAATTTAACATTATTCAATGGCGGCAATTTGTCTCGTTATTCAACCCAAGTCTCTTTGATTTCATTTGGGACGGGTGTGTCATAAGTGGTTTTACATTTCCAGAGTTGCTGAATTATTATTGTTGCTCTAACTATAACTGACCCCAGTAATCCTAAAGTGTCAAAGAAAGAGGCAGCTTGAGACAAAATTACTCGCTTTGTTATTGTATTCTTAGAAGTCGGCAACTGGGCGGTATATAAAATGTTATCAGTACCCGCATCCCAATGCAAGCCTAATGTTTTTACCGTTTTCGAAGGATCGAGTGATCTAAATGTGGTTGGACTTTCGCTTGCAGCTTTATTGCATAAATCGGGATGTTTGGACGCCCATTTTCGTAGAATAAAACTACCTTTGGCTAGAAGAGCGATTAAATCAGTTCTAAGCTCAAGAGCGTCTTGAAAGGTATGCGCTCCTGAGAGAAGGTCGTCGACATAAAAGTCACGCCTTAGAATTTTTGCTGCGATAGGATGAGATTCTTGTTTGTCGTCCGCGAGCTGATGCAACGTACGGACAGCAAGGAATATCTTCTGGACTAACCCGAATCTGCCGATACATTTGCTGAATGTCAGCTGCAAAGGCATATGGAAAGGATCTGAATCGAGTCACAATAAAAAATAGGTCCTCTTGTATTGTCGGACCTACCATAAGAGTTTCGTTTAATGAAAGGCAGGTAGATGTTTTCGCCGACCCGTCAAAGACAACTCGAGTTTTGGTTGTGAGGCTCGATTCCTTGACTACCGCGTGATGTGGCAGAAAATAGCCTGAATTTGAAAGTTCATGGCTGGGAACGATAGACATGCGTTTCTCTTCGATGTAACCCTGAATACAATCAAGTATTCTGATTTATATTACGGCTTTTTCTTGAATTTTCTCTCCAGCGCATAAAAACGCTGAAAAGCTGTGTTCGCGAGTCCCCGAGAGAATCTTTTTTCTCGATAAATGGAAGTTTTACCACGTAACGGTTAGTCTCGTCTCGGGTGGTATTATTCACATAATGAGACTCGCAAGCTTACTCCTCTTTTGAACGGACTTTGGAAGGATTTTCCGCCTCTAATTCCCACAAAATTGGCAACTCTTGAAACTTT
This sequence comes from Andricus coriarius, assembly GCA_932066315.1. Lineage (NCBI taxonomy): Eukaryota > Metazoa > Arthropoda > Insecta > Hymenoptera > Cynipidae > Andricus > Andricus coriarius. The sequence continues at coordinate 2,524 of CAKNWT010190901.1, forward strand.
ATGAGGTTGCTAGACGCCTTCATGTGATTGGTATAACGAACAGCTTGCATGGAACTACTGTGACGCCCGGCGACGATCCAACCGAATTCAGTTTCCTTAAATAGCCGGTTTGTGAAATTCAGGGTCAGCTAATTGAATATTCTTAGAAATCGAAAAAGCGTTTGGATTAAGTGGCATTGAAGGCATATGACTTGAAATTTCATTGAAAAGTAAGAATGATTGCTAATTGAGTGTCACTGATTCGAGATTTGATTTTGCTGGAAGTTACAGATTTGATATGAGTCTGAAGTCGATCTACACCTTCGAGTTGAAGATCTATGCGTACTTTTTTGAGACCGAGAGAATTTGCGACTTTGTGCGTAATAGAATTTCACTGAGAGCAACTATCTAAAAGGGCGCGACACTGATGATATTGACCGATGCCATTTAAAATTTCGACTACTGCTGTACCAAGAAGGACCTGAGATGGTAATCTATTGTGAAGGCTGACTAATGTTGTAGCAGAGTTTGATGAAAATGACTTATCTTTATCCTGAGATTTTAAATTGAAATGTAGGAGAGAATTGTGACGTTTTCTGCATTTTCTGCACGGAGCCTCACGACAATCAATTCTTCGATGGTTCGGATTGAAACAATTGTAACAAATCGCTGTCTTACTTACAAAATCGTACTTTTCTTGAGCTGTCATGTTTTGAACTGGTTTAGTGGTCTTGATAAGCGCTCGATGCTCTAAGAATGAGATCATTTCTGATAAAGTAGGAACCTGTGTTGAGCTGACAGCTTCTTCCCACTTTTCACGCGTGTAATTATTTAATTTCCCTTTGATAATGAAAATGAGCAAACTATCCCACGTATCGACGGGCTGATATAGTGTATTGGGAGCTCGCACGCGTTTTTGCACGTTATCCAATAAGTTGCGCACTGGAAATTCTTTGGACACCATTGAAATTTTGAATAATGCTTTAATGTGGCTCTCTACAATGAATTTTCTGTTGTCGAAATGCTTTTTAAGGAGATCCCATGCAATCAAATAATTATCCTGAGTGGTTTCTAACGAAGCTATAACTTCCGCTGCTTCCCCTTTGAGACACGCTTTTAAGTACATGAACTTATTTATAGTTGGAATATCATTGTTGTCATGACACATTGACTTGAAAGAATCATAGAACGATAGCCATGTATCAAAGGTACCATGGAAGGTAGGTGTAGGAAGCTTAGGAAGTTTAAAGTGCGATGAATATTGAATGAGAAGTTGACTTGGAACGTAATTGCGATGATTTTCTGTAATACGCGAAGTTCTTAAAAGGTTTTGTTCATGACGAGAAATTACATCGGAATTGCTTAGATGACTAGGTCCTTGAATTGAACCTAACTCCGCGGCGGAAATAGAATGTGTGGAATTAATAGAACCTAGACTGGATAATTTTTGCATGTGTTTTTTTGCTAGACCACTTCGTCGCCCTAAAGTTATAGTACGCCATGTCCCTCAACTGTCAAACTGAGAAAATGAGGTTCAAAGTTTAAACATAATATACTCTACAAAAACGTTGTCAAATGTGGAAATAAGTTTATCGGTCAAAAATAATGCATGATCAAGAAAATATTAGCACAAATTTTAATACTATTATGAATGTATTTTAGATCATGTGGAAAATTGATATTGGACATGGCGTAATATGAGATTCAAAAAATTCATTTTTTCTCAGAATTATAGTACGCCATGTCCACAAAATATTTATAAATGAACTATTTATAATGAAATTCTTAAGTAAAAAGTTTAAATGAATGATAGTTTACATTATTATGTTGTATTACATACCTCGAGTTAAATGAATTATTCGAAAATTATTGACCTTTGAGTAATATTCCGATGGTTACTTTTAAGGCTAAATATATTTTTGAAAATTATTATTTCTAAAATGGAACTTAGGTTATCCATATGAAATATGCATTACGAAGTTGGCATTTTTCCACGTATGGCAACGCAAAAAAGGACATGGCGTGATATAATTCTAACTTTTAATCAACGTTACTATTTTAATTGATAATTGTAGCAGCTGAGGAAATACATTTCAGGGAAAAGTGTATTAAAAAAAAATTTCAGCTCTTACCGAGCATAAACATCATAATAGTTCAAAAATTTCAAAAAATGGACATGGCGTAGTATAACTCTAGGGCGACGACTTATCGCGTAGAAACGATTTAAGAATGAAGATCTTTCCGAACCATGTTCGGAATCATGACTTTCAAGTTCTGCTTCGTCGAGTTGTAATTCTTCGATTTGAGTTTGAATAAGATCAAATATATCCCAGAGGTTATTGTGCTTCTTTAATCGCGCATCTAAGTCAAGCACTAATAAATCTGTCTCATCGGTTATTTAATTGACCGCGGTTTCGAAATTGGTTAACTGGCGTTTGATACTTTCTCGTTGCTTTTTTAAGCTCCCGAGAGTTGGTTGCGACATGGTAAGGAATGGAATTTATCAAAATTGCATATTCACAACGATTACGCACAGTGTAATAAGAGCGATTGAAGTGGAAAAATAGTAAAATAGAAAATCGGTAATTCACTAGACTTACTTTGATTGTTGACAGACCTTGCGACGATGTTACGTGGACCGCGTCTCGAAGTTTCCCCTCTGGATCTCTAGTTGACAGCTGAAGTCATTCATCATTCTGTAGAATCCATAGAATTTTGGATCTTAGGTTTCTAGAGAATACAGACTTAAGGTTGATTGAGTGCCTCCTTCTTGGAATTCATGGTTTGCTTTTGATGTGTCGTTCTGGCAATTAGACTGTAGGAAACATACTGCAGAAACAAAGTATCCCATATTTGTAAAAAAAAGTACCCTTTAAGCGTGAAAAAGTACTCTATGTGGCTATATAAGTGAAAAAATACTATTTCTACCTTATTTTGCATGCCATAGGGACTGTGAGACCTGTAATAATATTTACGGACGAATATTTTCATTTGAAATATTTTTATCCAAAAGGTAAACCTTGGTCTAAATTATCACGTTCATAGAGATGTTTGGGATTGCATGAAGCGAAAAAACGACTCTAAATTCATAAGGGATCTGTATCTGATATTTTGGGATATGGAGACTCTGAAAAACAAATGCCAAGACAAGTCAAAAGTGAAGCGCGATACAGAAAATCGGAAAAGGTTCTGCTTGTACAAGGTATAGATTATAAATATTTTAGGGCATGTACTAGATTGTCACGGTACTAATTACATGGTTCATATTCAGGGGTTCTATAATTTAAAAAATGTAAATATTGTGATGCAATTTGAGGAAATGGTTCAAAATATACGAGGGCACGTCTGATTGTTAATGGCCTCAATTGTCGACAGTGAATCCGTAAGAATATCAAAGAAAGGCTTATTTAAAATGCCTTTATATTTCACAGCTTTCAAAACAGCGTAGGTCTCACATCTGAATATACTAAAGCGATCCGGTAATTTATACTTAATAGGTTGTTTGGTGTAACCATAGCAAATTCCCGGAGGGGACAATTGTAAAATCTCCTGGGAGCAATTGTTAACATTTCGATATTTAATTTTCGTAGATAAGTGTCCATTGTGACGTAGAAAGGCACCTATGAGTTTGGATGTTTCTTGAATTCGTCGTGACATTTCCCTAAAAATATATTCTCATATACAGGATTATTTTGTGGGGAGTCTATTGCAATAGAGTAAGTCAAGCTAAGCTGCTTTCTTCTGGTAGCTAGTGATGGATCTTGAACTTCTGCGAGGATGCTATTTGTCGGGCTGGAAAAAATGCTCCCGAAGTAATTTCCAGGCCTGTATTATGTATAGGAGAGACCATTTCTGAGTCACTAGGTTTGGCACAGTTATAAATAGAGGATCCATAATCCAATTTCGATCTTAGAACAGCCTTATAGGTATTGACTAGTGTTTTTTGGTCTGCTCCCAAATTTCGTTTGGCAAGGATCCAACGCGTAATTGCCTGAGAACGATTTCGGATTTTGATTACTTTAATTATTTTTAGAGAATAAGATAGAACTGGTTTTTGTTTTCGAAAATATCAAGCCAGTCTTACCAGCTCAATTTTGCAGTTTATTAGGGCCGTCTTGAATGAGTTCCTGAATTTTTTATAGATCTTTTCCACTACAGAAGGTTATCACATCGTCGGCAAAAAGACTTTTTCTTGCAGGTCGCGGAATGCAGAACGTTACTTCATTGAATGTAATCAGAAATAGTGTAAAACTCAAAACAGATCCTTGGGGAACTTCATTTTTCAGTTCAGTTTCTTTTGAAAAGTTACCATTTACTCTGACTTCTATGAGTCTTTTGAGAAAGAAATTATTCTTTGTAAGATGGGATGTTATCAGACCGTTTCATAGCATTCTTCAATATCTAAAGAAACAGCTAACATATGTTGGTCACTAATAAATTCATCACTTTGAGTTTATCCTTTTCTATCTTGGTGTATAATTATACAGGGTTGAATGATGATTTTGTTGTTCTATTTTTATTGGAAAGTGATCACTGTTGTAAAGATTCTCAGAGGCTTCCCAAATTATATTTTGGGCTGTACTGGCACTGCCCATTAATAGATCAACCGAACTGAACTTAGCTTTTGAAATATTGGAACATGTAGGTTGATTATTGTTCAGAAGGACAACGTCATGTCCATCTAAAAACTGTTCAATCATCCCGCCTCTGTCGTCAGTGTGATTTGAGCCCCGGAACAAATTATGGCTATTAAAATCTCCTAGCAGGATAAATGGTTTGGGAAGTTGATCAAAGTTATTTGAGCTCAAGAAGACTCATTTCATACTGATTTGGAATGTACCCATTGTAAATTCATATTTTAGATGGGGTAAGGATAGACAACGCGATAGCTTCAAGGTTAGTATTGAGTTTGACTTCTTCATAATGTATATCACTTTTAATGTAAATTGCTACACCCAACTCACCAAATTTGTATTTGAGCGTTTTTTGAAAACGGACCTTTAGTAAGTAAAACGGATCTTTAGTAAGTAATTTAAGAAATTCGTGTCGAGATTGGAACCCATTTAGGTTCCACTGAATAATTTTCAGAGACATTAATAGAAATTGAGTGTCACCGTTTTCGTTATCTAGCGAGATTAATAGAGACTCTTTGTCAGAACTGATGTTTTTATCAAGTTCCATAGATTTTCGAAGTTTGTTAATATTTTTGGTGCATCTGATATTCGCTATACACTCTGTCAAGCTCAGATGCAATTCTCTCATCATCGTAATCAGGACTCGGGTATTATCATTATATTCTTTGGCAATTGAAGCTGGATTTGAGGCTCCTCTTGCCTTGTCAAAAAAACTTGTAAATTGTAATTAGATAGGAGAGTATTTCTCTGGTGAATCTTCAATAAAAATTGCTTTTATTGAACCTAGCAGTTCATCATTGATTCTGCTATTCGTGTTTGTAGAAGAATCATTTTTTTTTCTTTTTTGATCTAACTTTTTAAAAGGGTTCTTCGACATTTATGGAGTTCTTATTTTCGAGGTTTAGTTCCCGATTTCGTAAAATTTCCGAATTTTCAGATAAAGAGCTAATAGAGTGGGGACTTTTCAGTCCTGCATTTAAGGAGTCCACGCCTTTCATAATTTCAGGCCCTGAGGGTGAGAGTGGAGGATACTTGGATGGTTTGAGGTTTTAAGAGTTATCTGTGAGCTGGCATCAGATATCGGCACCTGATGTTTTGTTGATTTGAACAACATTTTCTTGTGGGACTGAAGGGAGGGTTTTGCAGTTCCTTGCAATGTGTCATGATGTTTTACATAAAAAGCACATTACGACTGTATCAGTAGATAGAAAATGAAAATTAAACTTCTTGGTTAAAAATTCATGTTTTTGTTTTAAAAAATTAAACCATTTTTTAATAAATATCCCTCTTCATTCAAAAGTCAACTTTTTGTTGAAAATTCGTATTTTTTGGTTGACTTCAACTGTTTAGGATTTAAAATTGAAATCGGTTTTTCGTTGAAATATCAACTATTATATTTATCAATCAAAATTAATCTCTTTTGATTAAAAATTAATCTACTTTGTAGAAAATTCAATCATTTTTTTTTTCAAAAATAATTTTTTGATTAAAGATTCTTCATTATAGTTGAAAACTCATCTCTTTGGTTGAAAATTTGAGTAAATCTTCGGTTAAAAATATAACTAAAGCTTAACACTTCCAGACCTAGATTTATCATTTTAGCTGAAAATTCACTGATTTGGTTGAAAATTTAATGGGATTGTTGAAAATTCGTTTTGATTTTCGGACTGCGAATTAATTTTTCATCTGAAAATGTTAGAATTCTATTTTTGGTGGAAAATTGATATTTTTTATTGTTAAAAATGCACGCGAGTCTAATTTATGAGGAGTATTCTAAGGTAATCTAGAGTAATTCTGTACATAGATTTAATCCAGAATTATCCGTTATAATCCAATAAGAAGTGTCATCATAAGTTAATTGTAAGAATTCTGGTACATTTGAGATACATGCAGGATGGATGTATATCTGTCTTCTAAAACTTAAGACGTGAGCAAAGCCGAAATCGGACAAACCAGCTCCTAGAAAGGTTATAGTATAAGCTGTAAGCAACCTTCTTTTTTGATAAGAAATTAATTTTCTTATTTAAAAATTCATCTTTTTGGTTTAAAAATTGAACTATGTTGGTGAAAAGTTAAACTATTTCGTTAAAGAATCGTTTCTTATATTGTTTAAAATTGTTTTAACTGAAAATTTAAGTATTCCATTTTATATTGTAAATTTATTTTTTCATTTAAAAATTGAATTATTGTGTTAATAATTCATGTACTCTGTTGAACATTAATCTCCTTAGTTAAACATGCACGTCCTTGTTTAAAAAAATTGATCAATTTTGTTAAGAAGTTTTCTTCTTGAATAAAAAGTTAACTTTTTTGTTTGAAATTTGTATTTTTGACTGAAGATTCAACTTTTTTTTTAATTCGTCTTTTTTGGTTGACTTCAACTGTTTTTTATTTAAAATTTTAATTAATTTTCGTTAAAATATCAACTATCGCATTTTTTGCTGAGAATCCATATCTTTTGGTTGAAAATTAATCTGCCTTGTATAAAATTCACCAATTTTGCTAGTATTTATTTTGGGTAAAAATTCGACTACTTTCTTGAAACTTGTCTTTTTGGGTTGAAAATTCAACTATATTTTGATACAAAAATTCATTCCTTTTGTTCAAAATTTAACTATATTCTTGAACATTAATTTATTTTATCAAGAATTTAACTATTTGACTGAAGATTCCTGATTCTAGTTGAAAGAGGTTTGGTTGAAACCTTAATTATTTTATTTGAGGTAAAAATTTGTCTTTTTTAGTTGAAAATTGATGTATTTTATTTAATTTCCTTTTCATTTTTGTAGAAAATTATAATTCTGGCTTGAAATTCATCTTTTTGGTAGAAAATTAATCTTCTTGCTTTAAAATTCGACCTTCTGGTTGAAAATTGAACTATTTTGTTGAAAACTTGAACTATTATGTTCATAACAAGTTTTTTTAATGACTTTTTTAACTAGAAATTAAACTATTCTATTTTTGATTATAAATTTATTTATTTTAAATTGAAACTGAAACTATTGGGTTAAAAATTCTTACGTTTTGTTGAAAATTAAACTTCTTGGTTAAAAATTCATATTTCTGTTTAAAAAAATTAAACCATTTTTCAATAAATATCCCTCTTGATTGAAAAGTCAACTTTTTTTTGAAAATTCATCTTTTTGGTTGACTTGAACTGTTTAGGATTTAAAATTGGAATCGGTATTTCGTTGAAATATCAACTATTATATTTATTAATCAAAATTCATCTCTTTCGATTAAAAATTAATCTACTTTGTAGAAAATTCAATCATTTTTTTTCAAAAATAATGTGTTGACTAAAAATTCTTCATTATAGTTTGAAAACTCATCTCTTTAGTTGAAAATTTGACTTAACCTTCTCTTAAAAATGTAACTAAAGTTTAACTATTCCAGATGTAAATTTATCATTTTAGTTGAAAATTCACTGGTTTGGTTGAAAATTTAATTAGATAATTGAAAATTCTTGTTGGTTTTTGGACTGAAAATTAATTTTCTATCTGAAAATTTTAGAATTCCATTTTTGGTGGAAAATTGATATTTTTTAGTTGGAAATTTAACTGTGTGGTTAAAAGTTAATCTATTTTGTTGAAAATCAAAAATTTTTGTTAAAAAGAAATCCTTATTTGTTAAAAATGCACGTGAGTCTTATTTATGAGGAGTATTCGTAGGTAATCTAGAGTAATTCTATACATAGATGTAATCCAGAATAATCCGTTATAATCTGGAGATATCCACTTGTTTCCCCTAGACTCCTAGTTTCAAAATTGTCTGATGACTAATTCTCTTAATTTTCGTAGAAAGCATATTTGATCTGTTTTGATGAGCAGTGTCATGCGCTACGAGATGAATAAATTGTTGAAGGTTAGGTAGTAGCTTTGGATCTTTCAGGGAGCGAGCACTAGCAACAAAGTGCTACCAGCAAAACAACTTCCAAATAAATAAGCAAACTCATCCCGTTACCAATCTAACCAAACAAAATATTTCGCATTTTTTGGCTACGATAGTTGGTAGCAATTACTGTCATGATTACATCTCAAATACGACACAGTTTGAAGCTTGCACAATGTTTATAATATTTGGAAAAACAATCACCATGTTAATGAAAACATGTTTTTGTATTGTTGGATTATTGTTTATACACAACGTCCTTCAATAATCGATCTGAAAGGCTTAAGATCTGTATGTTCACTTGGTACCGGATGGGTATCATCAGAATAAAAGTGCAGATGTATTAAAAAACTATAAAATATAAGATAAATGGCCAGCTTTAATTTGCTATGTAATACTTTCTTCACTAGTTCAAGATTTATCAATATTATGACTTCAACATTTTTTCTATTAGTACAGGTTTCTGCTATCGTAGTAATATTAAAAAAAAAAACAATTACTAAATTAAGTAAATGGATTTTAAATAGCCAATACTTAAATCTTACAACTTATTGGCAGTGATCCATGCACTATTCGGGATTTATGGTTCAGATTTGGGAGTGAAGAAAAAAAGTAATAAATGAAGGTACATTATTCAATTTATTATACATCTGTTAAAATCATTAGGTTTTCACATAAATAATTTTGAATAGAAATGTGAAATTGAAATATTTCACATAATACATTTTTGTATTATGACTTAGGCTGTGTCTAGTCGTCCCGAAAATCCAAGATGACTAGCGAAGCTTATGAAAAATATTGGACTAGTTTTCCCGAATTTCGGGACGACTAGACACTACGCTTGATTTAATATTTTTTTGGTAGATATTATACAATTCAAGATATACTATGCTTACAGGTGTTTGCCCTCTAGCATTAAATGGTTTTATTTTTTGAAAGACAGGCTCGTGTTTCGCACCATATATTGGAATAGCTTCGCCGTTGCCGACAAATTTGCCAATGTAATGACCTTGCGATTCACGTAGTTTATCAGTTTTTAGGTTGATTGGGATAAACGCGCCGTGAACATCTTTGTAGAAAAGGAATGGTTCCTCCACAGTCGGACCATCTTTTCTGAGCCAAGACAAGCAGTTCAATTCAGATCCACTTAATTCTGTAAGAAGAAATATAAATTTATGAGTTTTAATACTTAAAATATAAATTAAAACGACTAAATGGAAGTGTGGGTCGGACTAGGTAACGCGTGCGAGAAAAATAGGTAAAAAAATTATTATCTGTAGTTTTAAATTTTATATTTATCTGTAGTTTTTTTTATTTTAATTTTTTTTATATTTGGGGGTGTCTAGCGTATCCTTATTTTTTCCCAGATTTTATAATACTATTATGCACACATATCCCTGTAATTAACATTTATTTGTTGCCTCCATGAAAGCATAAAAAAAATATTTGGCACTTGAGGGCTTTCTTGGGATCACAATGAACCCACCAAAAATTCCAGATATATGTGTGATCAAAACTGGGGTAAAATTGGATGAAATTTTTAGTGTTTCCAGTTTTGACTCCCATATATCCTAGCTTGAGGAAGAATCTCTTGTTATATATTATGAACGGTAAACATAGTTTCACAATAGAAATATTTGTATTGATCCAACATCAACTCTGCCTAGGCTTCAATTAAAGAAATTTCTGTAAATCGTATAAAACGTTCTCAAAACATATTTAAGATTTCTGTAAAATCTCTAACAAAATGTTGGAACATGAATCGAATTTTTTTCGAAAATAGACAGAAATATAACGTTTGTAGCATTAAATGAAATAGTTACAACATTAAAATTTAATATACTAATAGATGAAACATTAGTCTATCAACTAATTTAAAAATTTTTACTACGAGGGCAAGAGCAACCAGGTTTTCTGCACCTAGCAGAATGTAAACGAACCAGAAGTCATACCCACAGCCTTCACAAATATAAATAATAAGACCTTTTAATTCTTGCAGGATATGTTTAAAAGTAAAATTTTCAATGCTTAAAGAACCAAAGAATCAAACCATAAAATTTTCACATCCTAAGATATTTCTATTTCATA
>CAKNWT010190924.1:0-20854 GCA_932066315.1 Andricus coriarius
GAAACATAGTTAGATGGAACTGAAATTTAATGGAGATCAAGAATTTTTAATGAAAAAAATCGATCGAGACGAGACGATTATCTCGATTGAGTGATCGTTCATCTGGGTGTGATGAGTATGGTGTTTAAGGTTTTAATATAATCTGAAGATATTTTAGAAAAATTTTCAAATGATCGATATGCATCACTGTTTTGTACAATTTACAGAGTTGTGTTTAGCTTGCTGAAATGATAATAAATATGGATTTGTTGTCATCGATGAAGATAGTAATCTTAGCTAAGGTAGATATGGAAAGGGATTAGATTGTTTTGTAAACCTAAATGAATGATAGATATATAGACACTTATTGAATACTGACAGTTGCATTTTAGACACAGTTGCATTAAAGTGTCTGTCAGAAACGAAAATCTTCATAAGCAAAAAGATCTTTTAAATCAAATTTCTAAAGCAAGTGAATCAATTCGTCAAAAGCATATATTAATAAAGATAGGTAAACAAGCAGCTGAGCAAGCCTTAAGCAATAATTTTTAACCAATTGTTACCTCACTTGAAAAAATAATTCATGGTATTGCGACAGATAAAAAAATGGATCATTTCAAGGAGAAAATCGAGAATGAGATGCAGAACGTGGTAAAAATTAAGATTTTGAGTATGAAAATCAGCTGACGGAAGACAACATATGATACAAGATTCAATAGAGTCTATCTATGAAGTTATAGCATCCTTGCGAACTGAAGTGGTTAACAACAGTATGATGATTGGAAGTCTAGAATCTTCTACATATGAACATTTGTAAAAATTAAAAATTGATGCTGAAACCAAACAAAAGCTGCTGAGCCGGATACCAAGGTGATCGCAATGAAACCGGAAGATGTTGCCCCTCGACATGAGACGAAATTGCTGTTGAGTGTTTAGAATAAACTTAAAGTTAAACATAATGTTAAAAAATAAAAATTTAAATTATGTGATAAAGTGCGTACTAGTAAATTTAAGCATGTTTTTGAAGAAGGTTATACACTAAATTGAAAAACTGAAATATTTACTGTGAGTCACATAAAGGATATTGCACCTATATCGTATATGCTTAAAGATTATGAAGATGGGACCGTTGCGGGTAGTTTTTATGAACAAGAACTCGCAAAAGTTAAGCTTTTATATATGTATCTTGTTGAAAAAGTACTCAAAACGCGTGGCAACAAATTATTTGCAAGATGGCTAGGTTTTGATAATTCGCACAATAGTTGGATAGATAAGTTAAGTAGATGAAATGCTGTATCATTACTAAGTTTTTTATAAATAAATTTGAATGTTTCTAGTAAAATAACCTGTTTTTTAATTAACATGCTAAAACCTTATATGGGTAATTCTTCGCCAAAGTGCAAATTTTTCACCTGTGAGCCACCTGGTTTCTAAAAATTGAGTAACCGAGTAAAAAGTAATGCTAGTAATATTTTTATAAAATATCTATACGGAATCCTTCCTATTGGTCAATTATTGATGTTGCTCAATTTTTGGAAACGAGTGGGCTTACACGTGCAAAATTTACACTTTGACGAAATCTGACTGTTTCTTATATGTTAATAAAGAAAAAGTCAGATTTCGATTAAATTATATTTATTAAAATCTTTTTTTTTTGTTACTGCGTACATACTGCATTGTAAACTTTAGTGTACGAAGCTACCATTTACATTTTTAAATTGTGGTAATTTCACAATGAAATCCCAACAAACACTCTGTAATTTAAAAGTAATCATTAAAAAAAAATAATTTTGTAATGTACAAGATTAGAAAATACGAGTTTTCTCGAAGCTTTATTTTTCAAATTTTTATGTATCATATGATTCTACACTTTTCACATCCACTGATTTGACATCACAAGAAAAAACATTCAGCTATACTTTCAACGATGGCGCTTTAACACGTTGAAATGATACCACTCTCAGTTAAAGTAGATGTTGATTCACACATGAGCTCACTTCCTTGAAAATAGTAAACGTTGTTTCTTAAAATATAAATGGATATTTTCTTTTTCCTGTGCATTTTTATCTTGATCATTTTCATATAATGCTTTGCTGCTTCTCTTCTCCAGTAAAATATTATGAAATCAGTTTAAAATGGATTTGTAACAGTTTCTAGTCTTCAGGTTGTAGGGATACGATAGCACGTGGATGACTTGCAGCTAGTTGCACGGCTAAAGTCAAGCTCCCATCTTTTTGAGTTTCGGCTCCAACAATGATTTGTTTGGTGAATGATAAATTGAGGTTTACGGTTGCTTGAAGAAGAGCTTCATCGTGTTCAAACAATGTAACCATCCTCTTGGGTGGAAAGACTGCAAATTTGTTGTCCACAATCGCGAAGAATCTCAATACCTACCTAGTCGACGGTTTCTTGATGCCATTAATTTAATATTTTTTTATTAACTCCAGATTAGCAAGCCTCTTCGTTGAAAGGAAGTGTTCAACATCGATACCTACTTGCTTTAATTTATCGAAATCCATTTTTCACTTCTTGCAATTTTCAATATAATGGGTTTAACTTCCTTGTCAGATTTTGAATATTTGATCGCACTTGCATTCATTGTTTAAGATCTTGGATATGTTTCTGAAATAAATGTAATCGAATACTTGAATCGTGAATGTTTTTTTCCTCACCGTTTAGCATATAACTGTGGGCTGAAGCAAATAGCGAGCCTTATATAGCTTTTGATAATTTTATGACCAAGTTGAGAGGAGCCTGATACTTTTTACGCTTAGATCTGGCCAGCGCTTATCATCAGTTAGAACTGGAAGAAGAAAGTCGGGTCATCTCAACGTTCATAACATTGGATGTATCTGGATGATATCATTATATATGGAGCGAATGAAGGTGAACACTATGAGTGTTTGCGTGGTGTACTGGAAGCAGGGCCCCATTAAGTACAGGGCCAGCGGGGCCATGGCCCCAGGGCTCCTACACATCAGGGGCCCCCACAAATGTAATTAGTCAGTAAATCAAAATCTCTGAGACATGTACACACTTCTTGGGTTGGATAAAAGGCCCCCACATTTTAACCGACCCTAGGACCCTTATAACCCTAAATGCGGCCCTGGCTGGAAGTGTTAAAAAGTCATAATGTTTTTTCGAATTAAAATAAATGTGAATTTAAGACAGAGCAGTTAAAATTTCTGGGACATAAACTGGCATCGTCGAGAGTAAAACCTAACTCACAGAAAGTTTAAGTGATTCGTAAATTCCGTGCACCCACAAAGAAAGAAGAAATAGGCAGCTTTCTGGGGCTAGTAACATACCTGAGAAACGGAGAACGCCCAAAATGGCCCCCAGACCTCGCAAAATAAAACTGGTACAAATCGATTTAACTCATCAAAATGAGAAAAAAAGCCTGTAAGAGCAAAGTAGTGCGGGCCGTCATTTCCAAGATATGAGCGAAAGTATGTACTGCAGTCTATGTACGCAAATTGCACGCCTCATTAGACAACAAAATTCCTCTAGTGAGTGTTTTAGTTCTCAAAAGAATCAACAGGAGCTGTATTATATAGAAAATATTCATCCGCCGAAGGAGCCACCTCCTCTTGGCGACGGCGGGCAACGAGCTCTACTCGGCTAAGGCTCCTTTTTCAGAATTGATGCCGTCATGGCGGGTAGAAGAAAACGGGGGGCCTCGAGCGATACCTTTTTAAATAAAGCTCGCGTTGGTGGATGGCGTAGAGGTTCTCCGGCAGAAAGTCAGTTATAGTCTCCTCTCCAATCGGACTCCGCCACTGGGGATTTATTGGTGATCAGCTGGCTAAAGGTGGAACCCAAGGAGATTCCTGCGCTGGTTGTGGGATATCTCTGAAGAAAAGGAGAAGATATTCATTGTCAGTTTCAGCAGATTCAAATTCACGAGAATTTATTAATCAAAATCGTCCCAAGCGATTTTCAAAATGTAATATCCCTTTCGATCCATAGAGCAAAGTTATTTGAGAACCAGATTCTATTTGCGATTCTTGCCGACTGGTTTTCCGAGATTCAAAGGCGTCAACAAGCAAATCATCTTTACTGAAAGGTACTATTAATCTGACTAAAAAAAAAGAGCGTCAGCATCTGAAAAAACTGCGCTTTTGGTTGCGCATCGAAAAACCTTTATATAATACCAAAGGCGGCCATAGATCAGGTCCTGGTTAACCACCGCTTTTATTTACCGAAAGGGCCGCGTTGTTGTGATGAACATCTTTCAAACTAACAGTGGGAGGTTTTATCACAAACAGCAACGAATTGCACTTACAATCAGAGTCATATCGAGAACATGATTGAGTAGCTCCGAAAACTGGTTGACAAAAAGCAGTATTTCTTCAATTTTGTGCTTATGGCTGATACGTGTGACTCGCAGTAGATAAATGGACTAGTCTTAACATAGACCAATTTAAAAAGCTTCTGTCTTTACTACCATCTCTCGCTGGAGCGGCGCAAAAAAATCCAAGTGCAGCACTAGCACTTTATTTAGCAAAACTTCATACGGGTGAGACTGATGAGAGGTTGTCTTCACTCTTTAATATACCTCGTTCATCAAAGGAGCGATTGACGAATAAAACGAAGAACTCTCTGCTTAAAGATTTTGTTCCTCTCTATCTAGGGTTTTCTCGAGTAGATCAAGAAGAACTGAAGAGTCATAATACAACAGTTGGAAGTCAACAATTTCTGAATGGGCATAATGATAAGTTAATTACCATTTGAGATGGATCTTATGTTTATATTCAGCAAATTGCTAATTATAGATTTCAGCGAAAATCCTTTAGCATGCACTAGATGACGAAGCATATGATCGGGACCTCACGAGAAAGAAAGCGGGAAAAAGGAAGGAAGACAGTAAGAGAGAGGCCACGGTGGATCGAGTTAAACAAGGAGACCGAGTTTATGTGAAGAATACCGACTATCCACATAAATTAACGCCTTATTTTGGAAACACGGAGTACGACGTGTTAAGCAGAAACGGTAACGAACTGACCCTCTTCGGAAACGGAAAAGTCGTGAAACAAAACGTGGCACATGTGAAAAAGTTACCAATGGAACAAACAACAACCACAGTGATGTCAAACGCTACCTCAACATCATCAGATCGAATGCAGGATTGTCAGGAGGCAGTGACGACCATCAAGGCAGAGTGGAGCATAAAACATCGGCTGCTCCGCTACCCCATGTACCACCACTGAAACTTGTCAGGAAAGGAGGGATGTAGAAATCAGGTAACTATATACCTGAGAGTGACCCTGACAAATAATTGAAGATATGGACGAGAAGGTAATTTATTTATTTATTTTTGCATAAATAAATACTTGTTAATCAATTCAATTATGTAAAATTAATTTTCATTTTTCTTTTTCATGCATTTGTATGAACACCGGACAACTTTGAATCTAGCAGATGTACAGTTACCACCTGTACAAGCCTACATTCCAATGTGATAACTATGTATGTTTGAATTTCAACACAGAGATAACTGAGGCTAAATCTTGTTGCGGGTAATTTTTTTTACCTACTGGTATAGCTAAAATACAAATGTGACCATATTATTACATATAAAATGGTCCCAATCGTCTTAGAAATTAAAAGCGCTGATGTGCACACTTTTCACTTGGATTACTGTGCACTAGGGCTTATCGAAAAAAAAACAATTTGGGTATTTCCTTTCCCAGGGACTTAAAAAGATTCTCGTGGGTACTAAAATGACTTCTTGGGAGGTGATTATTTAATTTAATTTCACGTTGATTTGTCTTTCACGCGAATTTTAAATTTACGCCTCTTCAGCTTTTTGTCAAAATTCACAGGGGAAATGAATTTTGATGTTTTCAAATTCACTTATGGGGTTACAGTTTTTTTTATGTCCGCCACTTGGTGGGGCAAGTGGTCAACGTAGTGTTCGAATACGAAAATACGGTGCATAAACGCTAACATTTTCACACCAAAAGAGGAGAAGCGCCAAAGTTTAAAATTCTAAAAGAGCATGAACGCCAAAATTTTGCACACGAAGAGAGGATAAGCGGCGTAGTTTGAAATTTAAAAAGGGCATAAGCGCCAAAATTCGGCACAGCAAAAGGGCATAAGCACTCATGTTGACAAAATAGTAATTATTTATTCTACTAAACAGTATAATGTAATAAAAAGTAGTTAAAGCAGGCGCCATGCGCCTACAAAAAGAGGGTTTCCGTAGCCTATTAGGTTATGCTTATGTTCTCTTTAGAATTCCCAAGTTTTGCACCTATACTCCTTTGAATTTCCAAACTTTGGCGCTTATACCTTCTTAGGTTGGCAAATGTTGGCGCTTATGCGCTTTTGGAATGTTAAACTTTGCTGTTTATGCTATTTTGATTTGCCAAGATTTGGCGTTTATGCCCTTTTGGAACTTCAACATGTGGCGCTTATGCCCTCATGGTTTGCCAAATGTTGACGCTTATACCCTTTTGGAATTCCAAACTTTAGCGCCTATGCTCTTTCGGTTTGCCCAATGTTGGCGTTTATGCCCTTTTGGAATTCCAAACTTTGGCGCTCATGCCCTTTTGAGATTGCAAACTTTAGCGCCTATGCTCTTTCGGTTTGCCAAAGGTTGGTGCTTATATCCTTTTGGAATACAAACTTTAGTGCTCATGCCCTCTTAGAATTTCAAGTTTTGGCGCTTATGCTCTCTTGATTTTGTAAATGTTGGTGGTTATGCCCTTTTAGAATTCCCAAATTGGACGCCTATGCTCCTTTGAATTTCCAAACTTTGGCGCTTAAATCCTTTTGAATAGGCATATTTTGGCGCTTAAGTCCTTCTGGAATTTTAACTTATGCTGTTTATGCTCTTTTGATTTGCCAACATTTGGCGTTTAATCTGTTTTGGAATTCCAACCTGTGATGCTAATGGCCTTTTGGAATACCAAACTTTGGTGCTCATGTCCTTTTCGAATGACAAACTTTGGCGCTGATGTCCTTTTGCTGCGCAAAATGTTGGAGCATATGCCCTTTTGGTGCACGAAATTTTGGCGTTTATGCTCTTTTGGAATTTCAAACTTTAATGCTTAATATAATAATGATAATTATTATTATTAATATTGGCCCACGTTCCACCCACAGGAACTCATGACCCGGTACTTCGCTTCTAAACACTGTCGCGAAACTTGGCAAGTGCTTAAAATATTCGCTGTTGTCAGTCATTGTTTTGACACTCTATATTCTTCTTGCGCATTCATCATAATTTACGAGTATATACTATGGAGAGCCCGTCTATCCTGTCCCAACAATCACACTGAAGAGCCCGTCTATAGGGATCCAACATTCATCCTGGAGGCCCCGTTTGGAGGGATCCAACATTCATATTGGAGAGCCCGTTTATATGACTCCATGTTTCTTACAAACGTTATTTCAAATCCCAACGACTGAGGACGAAGATTCAAAATATTAATTAATTTAACGGACGGCGAAAGCCCCTCACAACTTTACATACGCACACGGACACACTCATATACAAAATAGAAAGGTAAAAAATTAAATGGTCAAAGATTAAAAATGTAATTATCACAGTCATCTGCCGTGTACGCGGGATGGCCCTAGAAGGCGATTTTAGCCGCTACCATTGTTCACGCCCAGAAAACTCCGGGCAATGCGACACGTGTTCAGCAATATGGTCTTCTGAATTGGATATGTATAGCGAATTTCGAGCTACCAATTCTTGTAAGATTTGTACGCAGCTCGCATGAACGTTCCGAGTGGAGGATATCACGACCGTGGGGATGGTGACATCCCCCTCCTCTTACACGGTCTGGATCTTCTGCTTCAGCTACACATATTTCTGAATCTTCTCTAATGTTATTGTTTAGGGGAACGCTCATACCCATTATACTCATATGTTGAGCACGTTTATCTAAACAGAAGACATCTGGACGATTGTGTCTAACTAGGTGGTCAGTCAAAATAGTCCTGTCCTCTATTCGTCTTTTGATCTGTGTTAATATAATAATTACAATATACATATACAATTTAATAATTATAATAATTACAATTTTTACCCCTCTCTAATTCTTCATTCCTTCTTCCTTTTTTTCATTCTTCCTCCTTTTTGATCTTTGCCCCCCTTCTATTCGTCTTTTGATCTGTGTTAATATAATAATTACAATATACATGTACAATATAATAATTATAATAATCACAATTTTTACCCCTCTCTAATTCTTCATTCCCCTCTTCCCTTTTCCTTTTTTCCTCTGCTGATTTTTTCCTTCCGTGGGCTATGCTCCGTGGGCTGTGGCTGCCGAGGATCCCCCACTCCTAACCGTCGCGTCGTCGCGTATCGCTTGTCACAACTAATTTCACAGCTTGCATCGATACCCGCTTTATTCCCACTCGCTTTGACTTTCCGCATGTTCTCTGTCGGCTCATTATCCTCGCTTACAGCGCTCTACTGCCGCCTTCTATGTGGAATCCGCGTTACAGGCCTTTTACTTTATCTACTGAGCAAGACTCACACTTGACCTCTCTCACACGTCGCTTTTTCCCGCATAAATTTTCACAGCGCAAAATCAAACCTAAGCTCGAAATCAGCCCTTACTTATTTTTTACTTTTTCCACCACATTTACACTTTCATCAACACCATTGAATATGACACAGCCTCACCCCTACCCTTTTTACTCACCACACATTCACCGCGCTCACTTCTCTTTCCCCTTCTACCCTCTTAGGTTTGTTAGGGGGTGTAGAAGATAGGGTAAAGGGAGAAGGAAAAAAAACGGTAGCGGGGGATGAGGACAGCGTAATCAAGATTAGTAGGGTCGAGGTGAATGAGGCGATTGCAAAGCTGAAAAGAAACAAGGACCCAGGGGAGGATGGCTTGGAAAATAGGGCGCTGAAGTACGGATGATTAGAGGTAAAAGAAGAGATGTGGAGGATTCGCAACAAGGTGTGGAGAGGAGAAGGGTGACCGGAGGAATGGAAGACAGAGCTGGTACCCTTGATTGAAAATGGGGAGTGCAAACGGGTGGAGGAATATAGAGGTATCACACTCAAGTCGCTGGGATATAAAATTTACGTGGAAGTAGTTGAAAGGAGGATGGAATGACAGGTAGAAGAAAAGGAAATTAAAACACACTAACAAACGGGTTTTAGGAAAGGGATGGAGACCACAGACATCTACGTGCTCAAGTATTGAGTCAATAGGAACCTAAGGCGTAAGAAAGGGAAATTAATTGCACTGTGAGTAGATTTTCAGGCAGCATTTGACTAAGTTAACAGGAGGATTGAAGATAGGAGAATATGGAGAGGAAAGCGAAAGAGGATAAGACTAAGATGATGTGTTTCAGAAATAAAAAGCATAGAGTAAAATATGAATGGAAGATTAATAGTGCGATGGTAGAGTTGGTTGAGGAGTTTTGCTACCTAGGATTTTAATTTGAAGCGAGAGGAGGAAGCAAGCTGCAGTTGAGAAAGAAATTAGAATGCGCGAGTACAGTGATGGAGAAAGTATGGGGTATAGGTAAAAGAAGGTTCAAGGGCGACTTTAGGATGAGAGTGTGGACGCCATAGGCTGAGGGAAGAAATAGGATGACATAAAATAATTGTGAGGCAACTGATTGGGTGAAAAATAAAGAAGTTATAGGTATTAAAAAAAATGAAATGCTATCAAGGTCGGCCCTTGCTGTCTAAGTGAGCCCATCGCTGAAAATCGACGAAATATGTGCTGAAATGATTAAAAATGACCTGGAACAAATAATGGAATGAAAGAAAATGCCGAATTTGTTTGATCGCAGTCCCAGCAAATGAAATAGCTCTTCGTTATTTTGGCGTTTTGTAGAATCGAAAACTGACACAGCATTGTCAACACCTCGATCAAAAAAAAATTCGGCTGACATTGGCCGATGCCGGCTGATAGTAACTACCGAAAAGGGCCCATATCGTTGTCCAAATGCAGACGATATCGGCCCGAGCTGATAAAGCGTCACATGCTAAGATCGGGCCGCTGTCGACTGCCGACCTCGGTCGAAGTCCAGCTGATGATGAGAATTCGTTGTTGCAATTTAAACTAGAGAATTTTAATTCAGTTAAAACTACTTCAAGGGGATATCGAATTTCATAACATATAAAACTGACATATACTAATGATAAATCGATGTAAAAAAGGAGTCTTTCTGGAAAACACCGCCTGTTTTATTTTTTGCAATATTTTAGAAAGTTTCGGCTTATACATAAGCAAGGCATCCCATCAGTTTTATGTGGGCTAAACCGTTTTTTATGCCGGAAGAATTTTTGTCCCTGAAAATATCATTCTTACATTTTTATTCAAAACGAAGCAAGATATCGTAAAAGATCAAGATGTAGCTCGCATAAAATTCACATGATGTCTTTAAAAACTTTCCGACGGATTTTGAAACAGGGCGGTGAATCCCAATAGAATCTGAAAAGACAATTTGAAAAAATCAATTAGGTTAAAAGGTATAGGAGTATTAATAGAAAGGTTGTGTTTTTTGAAAAATAGACTTCAAAATTGAAATACTCATAACTTCGTGGAAATTTTTTCCGCTAAATCGGAAAAATACATGTATCAAATTTTACTCTAAAAACAACATATTCCGTCACTGATGAAAGATTTTGTGACTTACAGTATAGAATCTGCCTGATTTGAAATGGATTCGGTCTTACTTCTCGAGGCTCCTAATACTTTTTCGCGCTATTTTGATTTCGAATTTCAGAACTTTTTGTTTTCGACCCACCTTATTGCTCCATGAGATATAATATATATTTTAACATTTTTTTAAATGTTCTTCCCACAGTGGACGTCAGAGAATCTTCCGCTGAAAATTCGTACAAATTATTGTCACCTAACAAAGAAAATTGTAGACAGCAACGCGCAAAGAAATTTTGAACAGAACAAAGAAAGCTAGTTTTTGATCATTTCCACTCTTTGAGCTTTGGGGAACGTCGAATGTTTCTGGATGCGTAAATTTCTACTTGTTTTTACACACTGCCGAATAATGATGAGAATATTATGGTGTGTAAGAGCATGTTTTTAAGAACTCTCGTATTCAAGGTAAGTGGAAGAATGGAACAATTGATGCGTTGCAAAGCAGGAAATAGTGGCTTGCCGGACACTTTTCATAAATGTGGACTATTCCAGTAAATAAAGGATGGAGGGCGAATTTTCGAACATCTTAATTCATACCATCCACAAGTATCCCATTATCGTGCCATAACTTTTTCTATTAGAAGGTACTTAGAGTGTAAACTGAGCCTTTAAATAATGTATGAGAATTACACCCAGAAAGTTGAACAATTCTTTAAATGCTTCCGCAAACGGTGAATAAGCACTGGGGTCCCGAAGCTGTCACTTTGAAATACCTGGAGGTTCGTCACTCATACATGAAAGCTAATAGCGTTCACGGGCAGATTGAGGCACTTTGAAAGAAAGCCGAGGAAATCCTGGCGTATTAATACTTTAAAATATTACTGAAAAAATGAGTCGTTCAATCGAAGTTAAGGATATGCAGATGCAGGATATCAGAAGTCTTAACGACGATGCGTTGCGTAAATGACAAAAGAATTCTGACTTGCAGCTCCTAAGTGATATTAAAGATGCTCACTTCGAAAAAGGAAGTAGAGTACTGCACTACGAAACATCTTTTCTCGGTGAGTACAAGGTAGTGGATGTTTTGAACGTGAAATTTGGGGTGATAAATCCATTGGGCTCCAGCAGCTCCTAACTTCAGCACCTCGTGGTATAAATTATAAGAAAAAAGGTGAAATAGTTAAAGAATTAGTACCGAACATGTCAGAAGATAAACGACAAAAATAGGAAAATTTGCCTACTTCTGGAGAAGTTGTAGATCTGGATACTGATTCCCTGTAAGTGAGTTATGAACGTTTCTGACATGTCAGGTAAAAACTGATATTTGCACCTAACACTCTTGTTTTCCCTTCAGTTTTTAAATCGAACTTCAAGTATAAATAATAATAATAACTTCAAGTTCGAGTATTAAGAATCAAACAATAATTGAATTTACAAAACGCTTCTAAATCTGTTTCTTTATTTTACAATTTTCATATTGTAAGTCTGATTGAAACTGTATAAATTATTTTCAATTCGAAAATAATATCAAAATAACAGTTTCAGAAATAATTGAACGCTATTGTTCCATGCACCTTAAGTCATATTTTCCACGGTTTTACATCCCGCGCCATAAAGGTGGTCGTGGAATACTGAATCTCGAATATCTTTACAACATGCTTATTGTGGGTATAGCATATATAGTCGCAAATAGACCAGACCCTCTTCTTAAAATGGGCAGGAAATACGAAGAAGTGGGCAAAGAAGCATTTCTGTACAAAGCAGCGGAGGAGGCTGCTGAAACACTTGGCGTTGTCTCCAATAGCAATAGTGTGCAAAATCCATCAAACATTATCCATCTCGACTACTCACTCCTGAAGGTTCGGATAAAAAAAAGCACAGGAGAAAAACTTTCGCGAACAGCTCCTCGACAAGAGGATGCACGGCATCTTCCACGGAGGGTTTCATTTTGACGTGTTTCGGCGTCTCAAGACGGTTTCATTTCCACTTTAGCATATCGTCGCAAAATTTTGACCCAAGATATTCCCGATGATAGCTGGATAGCGTGTCATGCACACCCCGAGCACCTAGGATACATACTATCTAGTTGTCCAATTCATGCAGGAATGACGTACATCCCAGGGCACAATGCAGTACTAAGAGGGCTTATTACCATCTCTGTCACTCTCACGGCATTAGCCCTGATACCGCTCCGCCAAACGCTCTTAGGAAAATATAATCAATTGTGGAAAATGGGAAGTGCCGCATATACTGGAGCTTCATATCCTCGTCAATTGTTTCTGTCACGTACTCAAGGCCTGACATAGTTCCCCTTGACTTCGAGAAACGAACCATGTTCGTTGTCGAATTTTCGGCATTAGCTAAAAAGAACATCACATCCAAGGAGAGTTAAAAGAAAGAGAGTTAAAAAGACCTTATAACGGAGTTGCGATGATTATATCTGGAATATTCTGCTAAGCCGCTCGTCCTGATCAGCCGTGCTGTTGGAGGTGTCAAGGTTTCACTGCTCAATAGCTTGAAAAGCATCCCTGCGTGTCAACAAGACACTAAGACACTTGCAGGGAAAATGCAGAAGGTGTCACTAGAACACTAGAATCTGTCACTAGAACCAACAAGGAAATTTTTCTCACTATCTGGTACCACAAATCTACGTGGTCTGGAAGGTAGCTACATTTTCTATCGCAACAAGGAATGATTTTCGGGCTCATAGATACAGTTATTAAACTATCCTCTATTAAATTCAGATCACAAAATATTCAACAGGTACAAGCAACTTTAATTCATAATTGTTACCTTATTAATCTCATCAATTGACTAATAAAATCAGAATAAACAATATTTACAATTGATTGGGGGAAAAAGAACCAAACTGCTTCAAAAATTTCACGGTGGTTCCACATATCTCGGGAATAACGGAGAAACTTGCTACCATTTAACGACATAATAACTTCAAAGTTATATTCAGGTCAATAAAATCTAACTCTTATGTTTTTCCATTTTCTAAAGACAAATTAGACATTTTTCAAAAAAGAAATGTAGTTTACAAATTCGACTGTTTAAATTGTGTTTGTGGCTATACTGGACATACAGGTTGAACTTTGTATTATAGAATTAGGGAACACATACGTGGAAACTACAAGGTAGATAACGTGAATGCTCTTGATATACACAGAATTGAAACTGAAGCTTAGGGCAGAGAAGGAGGAATGGATCCGGAGATTCCAGTAAGGGTTCTGGAGGGGTAGATCTGCTCTAGATTGTGTCTCGACGGTTACTATCGAGATCATGAGGGGATTGGCAGAGGGCGAGTGTACCCTGGCCCTTGCGATCGATATCAAGGGTACATTCAATTCGATTCTCCCCGGGGTCTTGATCCACAATTTAAAGGACCTGGGACTCGCGGCAAGAATGACTGATTTTATATTATTTTTTATCACTAGGAGGAGATTATTCTTCTCTGAGCAAGACGCTCCCCGGGAGTGTGGTGTTGGTGTCCCACAGGGAGGAGTCCTGTCACCCATCTTATTTAATCTTAATCTGCGTAAGCTTCGCGATCATCTGCCTGCTGGGGTGATGTGTCTCGGGTGGGCTTATTAGGGCTTCTGTTGATCCGCAACAGGCGTTCGAAAGGGTGGTCTCTGCATCCTATCCGGACTCTGTGAGGATATTTGCTGATTGATCGGTGGATCTCGGCCCCGATCTGGTTGGATCTGCCTTTTGTATTCCTGAGATGGACTACAGTTTTAGGCTTCCCTTGCAGGAGGGTTTTTTTGTCAAGTCTGCAGAGTTCTATGCGATTGTTTCTGCACTGAAATACATTCTAAATATTAATGTCTATCCTTTCGTCATTTTCTCAAATTCTATGTCGGCGAATAACTGCATTGAGAACAGCTTTGCAGACCCCCAGGGACCAACCCAGGCCCGTGAGATTGGGCATTTACTTTCTCGGACGTTCTCTCGCGGTTTGACGGGTGGTTCGTTTTGGATTTCGGCTCATGTTGGCATTGACGGTAACGAGCGTGCTGGTGGGTGCGCAAAGGCAGCGTCCTTTTTGAATTTCAGGATTAGATACGGCTTGCATGTTGTCGATGTGTTTGGGCTTATAAAAGGTGACTTGAATTCTGGAAGACTTGGCTGTGGCCTTATTGTGAGAAACTTGATAACCATAGGGAGTACTTCAAGCGGGTAGATTTCAAAACTAGAAGACCATGGTTCGTCGGCTTTCAATTTCCGAGGCGTTTTATTACCTTGGTGACTAGACTCAGATCCTCTCATATATGTGCGGGCTCCCATTTTCGAAGGATGGTTTGGAATCTCCTTGTTGACTGCGACTGTGAGGCTGAGCTGAGAGACTTGCCCCACCTCCTCTTTGAGTGCCCTCATCTCTCTAAGGGCCGCCCTGCTTTTTTTTGGATTTGTTGATCGAAAGTTTCCGGGTATATGCCCTGAAGAGGTTTACATTAATGATCTCTTGTTTGAACCGGATGGTGAAGTAATAAGCGAGTTGGGTGGGTTCTTTAGTAAGGGTAATGTCATTTTGTAATCTCTGAAGGATTCTGTCATGAAATTTTTTCGCTTTATACTTTCCCTTTCCACATATATCTTTCCTCCCTGGTATGTATACCTTCCTCTCCCTGGCGTGCATACCTTCCCCTCCCTGGTATAATACGTCTTTGTGCGTCTACTTACTGTGTCTCGCCATTGGAACGAGACAGTGGCACATGTTATGTCGTGGCTTGAAAATTGCGTGGCAACTTGACTCTGACTGGATCTTCAAAATATTTTTCTTATCTGTGTGTCAGTTCTAGCCATTTGCTGTACAGTAAGAAGCCACAAACAAGACGAAGAAGAAGACTTTCGGTAGAACATGGCCCTGGTTACCATAGAGTTGTTCTTAACCTCCAAATGATGACAGGCAGCCGGTATTCGTAGCATGAAAACAAACACATACGGAAGGAATAAATATAATCGTTACATAATAATTTTAGGTGAATTCTCATTGAATCTAGGTGTAACCCTCGCTCTTGGTTCTGTAAATTCAAATTTTTCTCGCGAGATCATTTTAAATCAAAGATGTTTTGAAGTGTGAGGGATGCAAAATTCACCCTGTCACAATGACCTTATGAAAAATTGATAAAGAATTAAATTTGTCCGAGTATGCAAAAACAATTTTGTATTTTTTAATTCTCACAAAAAAAAGGGTCTAAAATAATTATAATAAAATTTTGCTAAAGTTAATAATTACCGAGTAATTAAAAATTAGAGATAAACCAATCAGAAACACGCGTCGGATGGCCGAAAGTCTATGTGTCATCGACAAATGTGTGTGCATAAAGAAGTTCAATTCATATAATTTCTCCTCCGTTCGTTTTTCCAGTAGGTTGTGACTCTCTGGTGTAACTTCACACGTCAACGAGATACAAAAATTAATAAATATACTTTCTATAATGAACCTAATTAGACAACATTCTCATGAATTCTGTAAAATTCCCATGGATTCTGCAGAATTTTCAAGAACTCAGTACAATTCTCCTGAATTGTGAAGAATCCTTCTAAATTCAGAAGAATTTTCTTAAAATCAGCAAAATTCTCTCTAAGTGTGTGAGATTCTTTTGATTTCAGCAGAATTCTTTTGAATTCAGTGGAATTCTCTTGAGTTTTGTTTCATTCTCATGAATTCAGTAGAATTCTCATCAATTCAGTAGAATTTCCATGAATTAACCAAATTTCTCTAACACTCTGTAAAAATATCTCGTAAATTCAGTAGAATTCTCTAAAATTATGCAGAATTTTCCTAAATTGTGTATAATTCTAATAAATTCAGCAGAATTCTCTTGAATTCAGTAGATTTATCTTGTAAAATGTAAAATTCTCTTAAAATTTGCTAAACTCTCTTAAATCCAGTAGAATTCTCCTAGGTTTGGCAGAATTCTCTTGAATTTAGTCAAATTATCGTGATTTCTTTCGAATCCAGCAGAATGTTTTTGAAATTAGCAAAATTCTTTCGAATTCAAGCGAATCCTCTAGAGTTAGGCAGAATTCCCTTAAATTATTCATAATTCTCTGGAATTTTGTAGAAATATTTCGTAAATACAGTAGAGTTCTCTTTATTTATGCATGGCCTTAAAATCTGTATAATTCTCTTGAAGTCCGTAGAATTCTCTTACGTTTGGCAGAATTCTCGTGAGTTGAACAGAATTTTCTTGAATTTAGTAGAATTCTCCTAAGTTCAGCAGAATTCTCGTTGATTTCCGCAAAATTACCTAAAATTCTGATAAAGACTCTTGAATTCTGTAGAATTCTCTTAAACACTTTTGAAGTTATCAAAAATCTTTTAACACTTCTGAATTCATTAAAATAAGCTTTTTTTATTTTTAATTCCAGTCTTTCAAATTTTTATAGTTGTAAAACTTTACAAAAAATGTCGATAAAATAACACTGAAAAAATGCGACACCACAGAGTCATAATTAAATGCTTGATGATTTCAGTGCACGCGTTAAAAAAAAGTACCAAGTTACTTGTTCCGGGTGCATTTTAAAGTGCAAACACCCGCCAGGAAAAATCCCTCTGATGACGTACATGCAGAGATGATTTTATGTGCACAAATGAGGCGAAAACACCCCTGATGAAACGTTTTGACGATGCCCTTGCCAATAGAATTTGTTTTACTTAAATTACTTTGTAATGATTAATCGGAAGTGATCGATTCCTAGTTAGATGATTAGTCATGACAATTAGTCATTCAGTCGTCTCTCACTGGCATACGCTTGTATTGAAAATTATCAAATATTTTTTTAGGGAGTATTTTTCACTGCTAGCATATCCCTGATGAAGACATTTTGACAAAGAACATGAAAATAGGATAAACCCTTTAACTAGAGCGTCGTAAAATTTAGTCGACTAGGATCTCTTTCGCAAGTTAAAAATAATCACCCCAAACACCTTTAGAAGACTTAAGTAGATATCTAGGGCGATTATTTTTCATTTTAAATTTTTTGGCTCTTATAGTTCAGGCAACTGAGATGAGGTTTGATAAATGTACTAGGGGTAATTTTTTGGGGCTGTTTTTGTTAGGGTTGTTGAATATTATTTCAGGGATCGGAATATCTAATAAAGTCTTGGGAAAGTGTGTGGGGTGTTATTTGCAATTTTAAATTTTGTTGGCTGCTTCAGTCAAAGGCAACTGATACTGGGTTCGCTAAATGTACTAGGGGTAGCTTTGTAAGGCCATGTAAGATCATTGCAGAAATTAGGACATCTGATAGAGTTTTGGAAAAGTGCCTGGGGTGTCTAGATTCAATTTGAAATTTTTTGGTTGCTTCAATTAAGTGCTACTGAGACTGGGTTCGTAAAATGTACTAGGGGTGGTTTTTTGGGTCTGTATAATATTATTGTTGAAATGGCGATATCTGCTAGACTCTTCAAAAGGTGTCTGACATGACTGAAGTCGGATTCAAAAGTCCTGACACCTGGCTTTGAAGTTTTATTACTCTGCGAGATTGCACAAGACTCTAGTCGATACTCTCATCACTAAAAAAACTTAGAAACCCCAAAAAAGCACCCCTAGTATATTTAACGAACCTTACCTCAATTGTCTTCGAGTTAAGCAACCAAAAATGTTTTAAATTAAAACTTACCATGCCAGACATCTTCCCAAGACTCATGTAGATATCCGTATCCCGACAATAATATTACACGCACCCAAAAAACCACCTCTAGTACATTGAACTATCCAGTCTCAACTGTCTTCAACAAAAGCATACAATACAGCCTCAAAAACCCACCCCTAGTACATTTAACGAACCCAGTCTCAGTTGCCTTCAACTAAAGCAGGCAAAAATATTGAAATTATAAATAGTCGAGGGGTTGACAACTCGGCCGATTGGGTGTACACCTACTTCTGACTTCAAGATATTTCAGGATATATCAATGACTTCAGAAGATTTCACTGACTTCAGGAGATTTCAAGTGACTTCAGGAGAATTCAAGTGACTTCATGTGAATTCACGTGACTTCAACTGACTTCATGTGAATTCAAATGACTTCCGATATTTCACGAGATTTCAAGTGACTTTAAAGTGACTTTCAAATGACTACAGATGTTCCAGGAGATTTCAAGTGACTTCAGGAGAATTCAAGTGACTTCAAGTGACTTCATGTGAATTCAAATGACTTCAGATATTTCAGCAGATTTCAAGTGACTTCAGGAGAATTCAAGAAACTTCAAAGGTACCGTCCATATAAAATGTGGACAATTGTTTACTACATTTTTACCCCCCACCCATACCTTATTATTTACTTATTTAATATTTTATGAAAACATGGATATTCTTGGTATTAAAAAGCTACGAAGCGAAAAGGAGCTGTGAATTGACGGCAAATTCGGTTTTTCTTGTGAACATTTTTTTAGTTTTTTATGTGTGTCTGAAAAAAATCCGCAGATTCAGAAGAACGCGAGTCCACATTAGGGTGGTCCAAAAATGCATTGGAAATTTTTGTTTCGAATTTTCTTGCATATCGCCCCCAAATTTGTTCGAATCAAAAAAATAAATAAATGCGTTTAAAAAAATGATATTCAGATTTGTGGGTGATTGTAAACCAATGTATTTAGATTGTTACATTTTCTGAAAAGTGAATTAGTTTGGACGTCTGGTTTTTAATTGTGAATCTTTCCATGTTCATTTTCATGAAATTATTCCTGAAAAAGTAGATTTCTTTGCGACCTTTAATAAAAAATAATATTCGGAGTTTCCACCAGCCCCGTGAAGCTCAACAAATATTTCCTAACAGAAAAAAAAGAAGTCTCTTTACGATCGGCTATAGAATACAAGCGAATAATTAGTTTTCAAATATCACCCCCATATGTTTGTTGTAAATGGTCCCATAAACACCCCATAAGTGAAAAATTGGGTCTTGCGAGTTTCTGGTGCTAATCATGATTTTTTCGTGGTTTTATTTAATACAAATAGTTTCCAATACATAAAATACTACTTTGCACGGATAATGAGATGTTCACATACATTGTTTAAACAATTTATTATTGTTGATAACTATCTTCAATCAGATAATTGCTATAAAGTTGCGGTTTTTCTTAAGTTTATAACTTTGCTTTGTTTTTTTAGTTATGCAGAAATAATAGATAAAAAATAGAGAACATAATTTTTTAAACAATCTCTCTTTTTGTGAATATATTTTTCTGAAATAAAACAGATATTTGAAATATTCTTCAAATTTTCTACATGGATCATATTGTAAATGTAAAATTTCTTTGAAGTAGTTTGTCACGTCCCGTGACATATATGTATATGTATATATATGTTAATATATTTATTTATATATTTGCATGATTATATTAGCAATAAATACTTCATAAATATAGAGCGAATATTACGCACTGTAGAGTATAGAGTCTAACCATATATACAGAGAGTCAGCACCCTGTACGCTGTAGAGTGTAGACTGTAGAATATAACTATATATATTCAACACGAGAGTGAAGGTATAGACTGTAGTACTAACGTTGTAACCTGTAGCGAGTACTGTGTAGCCAGAAACTATAGAGCATAGAAGCACGTGGTAGCTGAAGAGCATATATAGATATACAGAAAACATTGTGAGCCATATAGTATATCTATATATACTCGTGACGTCGACGTATGCAGCTACGCCCGAAGATACACCGACGTTGGAATAGGCCCTATATAAAAACCAGGGATTGGGAGCGAAATGCTGGGTGAACGCTCGATGCGTTCAAAACGCACTCCTCGCCTGTTCCGAATTTTCTAGTGTTACGAACTAAAATGTCCGTTCGCGCTACCCGTGGTAGGAACAGTCTTGTGGTGACAGAGAATGAATGGTCGTGGCTGCCGAAAACGTAGGCATTGCCGCATTCGAGCGGACCACGTGAACGCTTAGCAAACGGCTAGGTCAGTAGATCGGAACAGATGTGAGCAATCCTGTTCGAGTTCACCGCTGGCGTCCGCCTACTACTGCTCGGAGATGGATATTCACCGTCAGGCAGCTTCACAGAGCTCCAAGCGAGCTGATGCGTGCGAAAGAGAAACGTTTCGGCGCTGTGAATGCTCACTGAACAATATATATTTCACCAGGTGGCGCTGCGTCACATGCTATACAGTTCAATACATAATATCATTCTTGGGATTTATTTGATATTCAGTTTTCAATGTTTATATTACATATGATCTGAATACGTGTAATAATTATCTATTTTGTTTACATAAGAAATTATTAGTGTTCACATATCTACGAATTTGATTACTGAAGA
>CAKNWT010190972.1:0-14567 GCA_932066315.1 Andricus coriarius
ATATATGTTGTGGTCCTGGGAAAGATAGAAATGGTATTAAAATGTATTTTTAAATACATTTTTGGATTCCATCCTTTTTCTATCCCCAATTCCTAAAAAGTGATATTTCGTAATACACGCTTTACACAACCTAACATTAAAAATATTGGTACAAAAATAATGAAATACTGAGACATAAAATTTTCCAACAGAAAAGAATTTGAATAAAATATAAAAAGCACACTCTCTATAAATACATAAGAGCAGATTGTCACAGCCGACACGAAAGATTAAATGATCAAATTTTTTAAACGATTTATAATTTTAAACAAAAATTCTCTATGGAAATCTCATTCATATATTTTTAATTGAAAGCTATTAAATTTTCCAGAAATTTCTAAAAGGATAGGGCTATGCAATTTTTTTTACAATTCGTCTAACTATGTGAATATTTTTTATTAAAAAATGTTTGTTCTTGCAAGTTTAATCTTTTGTTTAGAAATTTGAAGCTTTTGGTGGATAAAAGGAGATGACAAAGGAAAACTTTGAAAAAGGGAAATTGTTTATATCACTTTTCTTATCAAACATGACCAATTTAAAAAAATGTTTTTTTTTCATCAGGATAGCTTAAATAATAAGGGTGGCTTCTGGTAAAACTGCATTGTTAACACCTTTTTCTTTAATTTTTCGTTTGAAAATTTTCCAGCGGTGGGGAGTCTACAAAATTTGTATATATTCTGTTCTCTTGAAAAAACTGACTCCTGTAAAATTGGATGTTCGCGTTTTTCAGAAAACCCCTTTTTTTGGCTGTTTCTAAAACCTTGTATCAAATAAACCGGAAATGCTACAGATTTTTAATAGGACTGTAATTGAAGCCTGATGCATGTGATATGACCTTGTGTTTTCGAAAACAACCTTATGTTCTTTTTTTTACGTTTGTACACATGCGCAATATGATTTGTTCATTTTTTATGTGATATTGAACATTAAATCCTGAATTTCTCCGAAAATATTGAGGCTACGAAAAAAGGAAAAGTTATTTTCAGAATCAGCGCCTCAAAATATATAAAGAAATCCGATAAAAATAGAAAAAACATGAATTATATAGATACAATTTTGGTAAATTTAAAAAAAATTGATAACACTGGGTAACAAGATTTTGTTTATCATCAATTGATGGGACATTTTAGTATGTTTTTTTTTGTAGAATACGAACCTGAAGGCGAAAATGTTGTATCAGTTTTAGAATCAGCGCCTCAAAATACATAAATAAATGCCATAAAAATCAAATAAAGACGAATTTTATCAAATTTGGTTACTTAGTGATATTTAGCATTGCATTTTAATGCAGCAGAGCTTGGGTATGGATAATTGATAATCGTTTCAAAATTTCAAAATTGCGAAATTAATTTGCATAATACTGTAATTTTGCACAGGTGAAATAATAATTAGTCAAACATAGAAATAGCATTATGAATTAACATATCTATTAAGTTATATAGCATGATATTAAATTTATATGATTAATTAAATCCTACCGAAATAACGAAGGCTGCATTTTTAATAATAATTCTTTGTAGTAGAATCAATACGTACCATCTTTCTTGATGATAATTCGACTGTTTTATGCCCGAGTAGTGAAAGGTGGAAATTTTGAATGGTATACCCTTCTTCTTCTTTATGTTGTGTGAGTAAGATTTGTGAATTTTTCTCGGAACATTATTTTATGTATAATATTTAAATCAGAACTTAATATAGCATTAAGATAAGATCTTTTCCTTTGCGAAATTTAATTTTTGTTTAGTAAAACCAAAACCAGTTGTAGCATTTTTTTTAATGCAAACATTTATAAAAAGTGTTTCAATTGAAGGCTCAAACAAGTTTTTCAGAGTTTTCGATTTCTTTAAAAAGAAAAATAATTTTTGCTAATTTCAAGTCAACCCGAAATACCAGCCTTAAATTTTGTTGTCAAAAGAGACTGAATTGAATGAACGATAATATATTAAATTAATCAGCATGACTAAGAATGTAGTAAATTAGAAGTTATGAAAAAAGAAATATAATTTAAAAGTATAAAATGTTTTACTTTGTTGGACCACCCCGATTGTTGCACATGTAGTCTGGCATCTGTCGGTTATATAGCATTGCGTATTCCCATTTCTTATTATGCAATCGGCGTCTTTTGTGCTGGAAACAAGACTTTAGCTAAGGGTTCTGCAATCGGTGGATTTCATCTGACTCGTTCATTTTGGTCAAGACGTCTTTGGAAGGCCTCATAGATTTCTCGGGCTGCCCTCTTTTAGGGGCCTCTGCCTATAGCAGGAGCTGGATAAGCATCGCTTTGCATACGATCGCCATTTTGCTGGGCATAATTTAAATTTCGTTCCATTGTTTTGTCGCTCTTCTTACCCCATCCCCGACAGGGAGCGCCTCCCTGCGCCTCCCTCGTACCACCCTCCTTGCTCAACCCTTCATACACCCCCGTCGCGCGGCCATTTGCATGAAATTAGAATCAGAATTTTCTTGCTGGAAAATTGGCCTGGCCCACCATCGTCTACTATGCCATTTCTCCCCCTACAGTTTCTCCGACGCCACCGCCTCCTTTCCTTTCTGCCCAGCGGCTGCCTGCCGACGGTGTGACTACCAAAATTTTAATTAATTCGAAACAAAAACCCCTCCTCTCTATACTGAGCCAGTCGAGCGAGGCTCTGAAACAATGGAGCTTACAGATTTGCTTTCAGCAGACATTAGATTCTGGGCTTGAAACAGATCAACTTTATATATACACGTATTATATCATGCTACCCTCTCAAACCGGGGTAGGTCATTCGTAGAAATTTATTTTCGTGACAGCAATTTGCAGCGGTATTCTTAGTTTTTTTAATATTTCATTATTTGAAGGGTGACAGAGCAAAACTAGATAACCACCAAAGTGGGAATTTTTCAGATGAGCGAAAGAGAATCCTGTAAAATCGAAACCACTATCTAAAGATGAAACAAAAGTCCAATCCCAAGCTCAAGTGTCGCTCAATTGAAGCCACGAGATTTTGATTAAAAAGAATTCTCCAGGTTCAAGAAAATGGATGTGAAATTAAAAAAAAAGCTCTCCATACTTCAGTATCTGAACACGGATAAACAAAGTTAAATGTAAAAAATTTAGCCAATTTAGAGAAAATCGACCCAGAATTTTAAGATTAAAATTGCAAAAATAAAAACATACTTCCGAGATATGGGAATGGTGAAGTAGAATACAAAATTTTTGATCCAAAAGAATTTTTCTGTACCGCGAAATTTTTTTGCTAAAAATCCTAAAAAAATTAGAAAAAAATATTTTTTTTTAAATCAAATGATAATAATTTCAGGAAATATCAATGCTTAGAAAAATTATTACTACGTTAAAATGTTAACCAAAATTTAATTAAAATTTATTGGAAAATTAAAAAAAATTATTGTATCAAAAAACGAGATTTTGAAAAAATCCTTTTACCACAATGTTTAATTAATTTTTCAAGAAATTTTTATTCAATAAACCCATTTTTAAGAAAAATGTTGGTTATCTAGTTCTATGCTGCCACCTTTAATTTATTTAATAATTTTATATTATTTAAAGAAGAAAAAGAAGCTTAGACAGCCTTTTATAATGAAAGCTTAGACGATATTTGAACCGGTATTTAATGATTAAGTCTGTTATCCTTTTTGGCAATCTCATTATATTTCAGTTTTTTCTTCTACAATTCCTCTAAAAATAAGCTTGGTTTTTATTTCATTATTAAATAAAAGAATTTCAAGTTTTTTATATTTGAAGGGTCTAGCTTAAACGTTTATCTGAAAGCATTGTGAATTTTTACTTTTGTCTTCAGACAAAATAAGAATTTAGGAAATTCACCATTTTTTGTCAAGGAGAAAATATTTCGTTTAAAATACTTTGCAGATAAGATATCAATAATGGAGAAAAAGTTATTATCGTTTCTGTAGAAAAAGGTAGATTATATTATTAAGAGCGAAAATGTATTGATACTCCTATATTAATGTTTGAATCGACTTGAAACCGGTATGAAATTTACCATTTGAAAAAAGACTGTGAAAAAAACCTAAAATTGTGACACTTGAAAATTGGTTTGTATTAAGTTCATTAATAATTATCTCAATTTCAATAAAATTGGTCTAAATTTAAATATTGATTGCCTACATTTCAGAAATGAGTCTTAAATTCAGACAAATTTGACTTAAAAGCAGATAAATTCTGCTTAAATGGAGATAAAGCTGAAGTTAATTTGAACCATTGCAAAGTTTAGAAACTTTAAGTTTAGTTTTTTACTGTGAAGAAGGGTGGCCAACAAATTTTGTGTTGTCGTCGTCTCAGCGCCCCCCCCCCCCCATTTTCTTTCATTTGGTGTAAAAATAATGTTGAAAATTTGTGAATTAAAAAAATGTCAAACCCTTGGCCCCAGGCCGTTAAAGGCTAAAAAGTAATCATTTCTTGGGGTGTAAACATGACAAATGAGTTACATAAATGCAATAATTATAATAATAAAATTATGGTAGATGTAACTGAAAATAATTCTACTTTAATTTTTTTTCAGAATACTACCCTTAAAAGTGAAAACCACCCTCTGTAGGGTTTTGAAAATTTAGAATCTGCTTTTTTTACACACGTTAGATATTTTTGTGCTTAAATGATATTTAGCCCTTGAAACGATATTTTGCTTCTTTCACAGTTCTATATAATTTCTCATAATTAGAGTTCTCGGGTTACTTCAGAAATATTACTTGAATATTTTATAGTTTTTACTTTTTCACATTTAAGTGTCGCATTCTGAATAAAATCAGTGTAAGATTATTTGCAGTCTTCTCTACCATCATTTTATTTTCATAATTAATGCTTTCACTTAAATCATTAGTCATTTTTACAAACAAATAATAATTAACACTATTTAGTATTTGAAGGCCTTGGAAAAAGGGGCAAACATTTGTTTTGATTATAAAAAATTGCACAATTATTTTTACACCAAATGAAAAAAATAAGGGGTGAGAGAAACACAAAAAAAACATATGTTTTCGGACCACCCTAATGTGAAGATGTAGTCCGCGGAATTAAAGATATAGAACTTCAAGTTGAGTGGCTTTAGCTTACTTCAGTCAAAATTATACATCTTAAAAAGAATTCCTTTAGAAATAAATGATCTTGAATTTCTGGGTACCTAAAGAAAATTTGTCAGATTTCGACTGATATCAGGCTATTTTCAGGACTTCATTTATTTATTACGAACATTTAAAATCATGAAACTTCAGTTGATAACAACAAATTTATATTTTTTTAGAACTTCAATTATGCCTTTCAGAAATTTAAAAAGAAATATAAAGGGTCTCTGTATTAAGTTAGGGATACTGCATCATACAGTAAAAAGGATACTTAATAGTTATTCACCTTAAAATTAATTTACCCTTAATAAGTGAAATTATTATCAATT
Source organism: Andricus coriarius (assembly GCA_932066315.1). NCBI lineage: Eukaryota > Metazoa > Arthropoda > Insecta > Hymenoptera > Cynipidae > Andricus > Andricus coriarius. Next base: position 5,451 of record CAKNWT010190972.1, read on the forward strand.
CAACTATATTTTATTTGAATATTAGAAAAATGAAGAAGTGCTGAAATTTATATACTAACCTAAAAAAAAAAAATTGTCTTCAAGTGGCTGAAGGAAACTCAAGTCGACTTCATGCAACTTCTAAGAGACTTTCTAAGATTTAAGTGAACTTCATAGGGCTTGATGGGATTTTAAGTATATTTAAATAGTTGCAGTAGAATTTACTGGTTTATGACTTCTTAAAAAGCTGTAAAGTCTAAGAACTTTTTTTGATGTTTAACGAATTTATAGATATCTTTTCCAGTAAGAAGTAAAGGCATGACATAGATTCATAATTTAATAAACATTAACCAAATCTTAAAAAATGTAATTTTTGCTCATTTTCAAGAAATTGCAACTTAAAAAAAAGTTGTATTAACAAATTTTTATTTTTTTTTTAACATTTAATGCCAAAAATTGTGCATAAAAAAATCAAAATAATTTTCGTACCCATACGCAATTTTTTGTAAATTTTCTAAATTAAAAATTGTTGACACTTTTCAGCACTACGAATTCTCGATTTTCAACAAGACATACAAGCGAATATTAAAGAAATAGGAATATGGGACAAGAAAATGATGATGATGAAGAGAAATGAAAAAGACAAAAAAGTATTAGAAAAGGTAGAAAAGAAAAAAGAAGAAAAAGAAGATGTAGATGCAGAAGAAGATGAGGAAGAAAAAGGCAATGCATAAGGAAGTATTATATATTGTACAAGAGTCCTTGTGTATGCAACGTGAGAGAGAAAATAAGTGACAACCTGACAGAACAAATCCTTGGACAAAAGAAGAAATCAAGACGAAGACTGGAGGATGTTAGCCAAAACGGGATGTATGATACAATAAATATTGGAAAATGAAAAAGTCAGAGAAAAATGAATGAACGTTTGGATCAAACCAACCCTCGTGTTATTGACTCTGAATAAATTGATTTGGAGAAGTCTTATAATTCCATTGATGATAGTCCTATTATCTCTTAAAATTCAAAACCCTGTCTATTTTGGGATCTGGGGTGTTTATACCGTTGCGCATAAGTTACTGCATATCGAGGATATGCAATCGCAGGGTGGAGTGAATGTGCCTACTGCCTAGCGTTTAGAGTTTATGGTGTGCGGTTGTACAACCATCTCAGTGAGACGGCGCGCGCGCCACTAGATTCTCAGCTCTGCACAGCGCCGCGGTTGAAACAATGGACCGAAATAAATAGCCCGCCTTTTGTCTTTTGTTTCTTGGCCCCATTGTTACGCCGGAGATAAGAAAACAAGAGACTCTGTCGCTGTTTACGAGCTCCGGCTCCCTCCGTCTCCTTTTCTCTCCGCTACTCGGAGGACCAGAGTGCAGACGAGAGATGCGGCTTTTTGCATCGTCAGGCGCACTCGGTCCTCATCAGTCCTCATCCTTCTTCACTCTCATCTCGTTCTTCTCCTCATTTTCCTTCCTAGCTTCCTTCCTACCTACCTTTCTTCTTTCCTTTCCATTTGGCTGAGCACAGTCCTAACTCTGCATCTTCTTATCTAAATTTAGGTTCTTACGTGATTTTGATAACGCAATTATTTCTGGGATGGTCAGATGAATCTTGAATTAGGTCTTAAAGGTTTAAGTTACTGCGAGTAGGAAGAAGATGCCGAATTAGGAAAAAGTGTCAAGAATAACGTACCTGTTCTGGAGCAGAGTCAAGCAGGTGCCGCTTCAGGAAAATAGCCAAGAAGGTGCCTATTTAGAAAAAAATTCAAGCACGCACCCATTCAAAAATGTCAGTTTTGAGAAAAGTCAATTAAAAAATGATTTTTTCTATAATTTGCGAAAAAGTGCCAGTTTTTCCACCTGTTTTTGGTGTAAAAAGTGAACGATTTTTGGTCGATGACGTGACGCATGCGCAGTGCCGAGCTTTCCGGGCAACAGTGAAAAAAGTGAACGGGCGCAGTGAGAAAAGTAAATGAAAACAGTAACAAAAGTCAGGCAGAGTGAAAAAAGTAAATGAAGTGCAAACTACTTCGTGTTACTCCGTGTGTGTTCGTGCTGCCTCGGGTGAGCTCTTGCGCAGGCAACTTCATTGTATTTTCCGACTCTCGTTCCTAACCTACAAATCAATTTCCAAAAAGTTGTTGATTGTCAATGGTTTAACCGCTTCTATGGATATGGACGAAATTGCTTGGCGAAAGCAAAAAAACACCGTCAGTTTCCCCGAACATACTGTGCTTGGTTTTTTCGCGGATAATCGGAAATTTGGTTAGTGGCATTCTAACCAAACATTCTTACCAGCTTATTGCTACGGCCATATTATTGCAATGGTTTTGATAATTGCCATTGTTCGTGTTGCGTCAATCGACTAAAAATCGCCCTCTTTTTACACAAAATACAGGTGAACAAAAACTAGCACTTTTTACACAAATTATAGAAAAAGTATCGTGTCCCACACCTTGAAAAAGCGACGATTTAAAACTCGTGTGATAGCCACCCTCGCTCCGCTCGGGTAGCTAACTTCACACTCGTTTTAAATCTCTCGCTTTTTCAACTTGTAGCACAATATACTATTATCCTTCTCAATTATGTCGCGAAAAATGCACTTCATATAAAAGATAATAAGATAATTAATCAATAACATAGTGCAGAAAGAGAAAATAATGTTTTTAAATTTATCTTTATGTGTTTTATTATACAAATAAATAAACTAGAAAAATAAGATTGTTTGAGGATATTGTTTTTCATCGAGATTGAAGTTAGTTGTTACAAATTGTATAAAAAATACTTGGATAAGGAGCTCCAAGGCAAAAGTACTTTACAAAAATAATACGCGTGACAAATAATTGTCAAATATTAAAAATGACTATAATTCCAAATATATCTTACATTAATTAATAATCACTAGACTAGAGTGGTCCAAAATCATACCTTAAAAATTTTCTTCTCTAATAGAGGGCATGCCACATCATCCCCTATTTTCTGAGTTTCCGGAAAAAAATTCCCTCCATGATTGAGCCAAATTGGTTAATATTCAGACCTGCCGCAAAGGCCCTGGAAATCCCATAAGATTAACATGAGAAAATTTTTTTTTCGAAAAATGAGATTCACGTTTTGGGTTTAAACTTAGCATGCAGAAGATTATCAGAATTTGTTGGGATGTCTCCAACGAATAATTTCCACTAAATTACTTTCAATTTTGACGCACATGAGCTCTGTTTTTCCCGTTTCTGCTATTCATTGTTTTTATTCGACAGGTGACATGTTTTAAAGCATTTCTCAACTAATTTTCAATAAATTCAATAATTTCCTGATTTGGTCCAATGTGCGATGACATGAGAATGACAACTGGGTAAGGACTAACTTTTTTTAATTCTGTTTTTAACTATTTCAAGTGGGGGCCATCTCATCATTCATTAGAAAAACATGCATAAAAACAAAGTTTATTAACAATTTTTGAAATTACTACTGCCTCTAAAATAATTTAGAAAATTAGAACTTTATCAAGTTTTGCATTATTTACCTACTAAATACACCCTTAGATTTGGTCATCTACTTTTCTATATTAATCCTTTAGTAAAGTGTTTCAATCGTATACATTATCGTCAATAAACTATAAAGTTAAATCAGTAGAAAAAATATTTAAGAAAATTTTATACCCTCGTTTTAATGCATTTTATTAGCTTTTATTAGGATCGCAATCGTGCCGCATATTCATGTAATTTTGAGTGAATTTTCTATCATGTCGTATAGAAATAATTTTATTTTATGTCCTCATCCAGTTGTAATTTTCATAATTTCACAAAATCTAAAGTTCCAGTGCGATTTGTTTGGAAATTTTAGTATATTAAAGAATTCATATATTGCAAATATTTAACAGACCCGAAAAAAACCTCATTATATTTTCGTGATTTTGTAAGAATATACGCAGTTTTAAACATTGTGAGATTGAAAACTGGATAAGGACTACTTTTGTTTTTCCCTTTCCCACACGAAAGACTTTTTTTACTAATGTTTTCATATCTTCAATGTAGAATTCTTTGAGGTCACATGCTTCTATAATTTCATCAATATGTTATACTTAAAAATCTATTGCAAAAAACTTGTTCATTCTGTATAACATTATGTTTAGTCCTTGTCCAGTTGTCATTCTCATGTCTTCAAATATGTTCAAAAGACGAACTCTTTTATTTGATAAGAAAAGTGTAAAAATCGTATATCTCGTGTATTCCTTCTACCCCCATTTTGCAAACTATAGGTAAATATTACTAAAAAGTTACCCATATGTGGAAACTGAAATTTTTTAATTAAAAAAAATCGTTTTGAAGAAAATGTATCAGATTTTTTAACGACTTATCTTGTTAAAAGGAAATTTGTTTGATGATTAAAAAAATAATTCTCTATTGAAAACGTTTGGCCTCGGAATTGGGATATTTTTTATGATTTATCAAGTTTATGATGTGGAAAAAAGGTTCTGTGAAGGTGATACTTTTCTCTTGAAATAAAACAATTTTTCATTGAAAAATGTTTGGTCTCGCAAATTATTTACATATTCTTTTCCTGGAATTTTCCACTTTAGCCGATAGAAAAACAATTCTAGTAGATTTAGAGTAATGGCACTTTTTTATATTATTTTCTTTCATAAATTTCTTATTTCAGAATTAGGCTATTTAGAAATCATTTTTCACCTTTAGTGAGTGGAAAAGAAGTAGTTTCTCGAAAGACTTACATAGGATGAACATTTTGTAGTAATTTTTTTTTTATATTTATGAAAAGTTTCCATTTAATATCTTTCAATCTGAAAAATTGTTTTATTAATCTTGAACTTCTAGAATTAAAGAAGGGGAGATAAGGGGAAGATCAGAGAGATGATGCTTTCAAAATTCTTGTCTTATATTATTGATGGAAAAAATTTGGCTTGTTAAAATATTGCTCTCGAAATTAGCTTAATATTGAACAAGTTTTTAAATTAGTATTTTCTATTAGAGAAAGAAAATTTCTAAGATAAAATTCGATTTTTATTATTCTTCTTTCAATATGGTACATATCTGTCAAAATAATTTAAAAAATAATTGGATAACTTCCACGAGTGGAGAACTTATCGAATTAGAATGTTCCAATAAAACTATCTGTCTTCGAATTATAAAACTGAATACTTATTACTGGCAGAAGATCATATTTCCACAAAGCTTCGTTCGACCCTATATCTCTTTTCATAGGGGATTGGTGTGAATTCTCTAGGGCGTAGTGAAAAATGATATATTGTCAACAATTTCTAAAATATATTCATTATTGTCATGCAACTCTTTTCTGTTTCAAATAAATGTAGTTTTTGTTAAAAGAATTTGTTTAGATCAAAAGTTACTAATTATGGGATCCTTATTTATAATTCCTCATGTTTATCAAACCGCTCCATCGACCTATATTCCCAACAAAAAATTTTATGTGGGACATTGGGGCCCATAAAATACACGAAAAACGTTAATATGTCTGGGAATAAAGGATTGAATAATTTTTGAATAATTAAGACGAGGATTCGGATAAAAGTAAATTACAAAATATTTTTCTGTTTATTAACTTTAAGCAAAAACAATAAGGCCAACCTGCTTTACATATTGTTATCAGTAAGAATAAATAAATACAATAATTTTCAATCAATTTTTTTTAATTACTTCCACAAAGACAACATCCAAAGTTCTTATTTTCATCTCACATTCTTTTCTTTAACTTTAACCCAAAATGACACAAAATGTTTCAGTATGAATTAATAGAAATGATGCAAGATTAATAATATCTATTCACTTTTTCAATTTCACCCTCTCAGTATTTACAGAATGTATTTCATTTATCAATTTATGAATCTACCCCCTTGAAAATAGCTCTCAAGGCAAACATTTTTCGCAAAATATAAAGCATAACTACAAAGCTTTTTCGATATCCCGTTATAGAATTCGACCCAGTGAGTGGCTGCCGGCTGAAGATATCCTGATACACCAATGTACAGATATTCACACGAATGGACACGGGGAAAGACGCGTGTACAAACGTGCAACACATTGCATTCACCCCTTGACTGGACAGCGGGCAGCGGCCCGGTGACCGGGGGAGCCTAATTTCGAAAACGGTAAACTGGTTTGTCCAGTTTCTCCTTTATTCATTCCTTAGTCTGTTCCTTCCTCCTATGAAGTGCTTACCTCGACTAGGTTTAAAACAGGGTGGGGGGAGGCAAAGAGAAACACAGAAAGAGAAAAAGAGTGAGTGAAGGGGAGAAAGTAAAGGACGAGAAGTCGAAGGGAGTCGAGCGGTCATTTTTCGACTGGGCCCAGTCAGTGCCCACTGGGCCCACGAATCAGAACACTCGTTAAATATTTTTAGTTTCGTGTCCTTATTGTGAGAGAATAATCGTGTGATCTTCTATCGCGAGTTTCTATTTTCGTCGAAAAAAATTTAAGGACCAAAAACGAAAAGAAGATTTGGAGAAAAAGGGCGGACCACCCTCGGAGTTTGAACTTTAGGGATCAGTTTGCCATGAGAATGAACTATCTATCAAATTGTGAAAAAAGACACATTCTTTGGAAGTTTTTCTTTATAATCAGACAAAAAATTGGTAAAAGTATTAATTTCGGGAATTAATATTTTGAAAAATTCTTAAAAAGTTGATCTACCTTTGAAAAAAATAATCATACTCCCTATTATAATAATTAGCATTAATTCAAATTTTTGGTCTGTCATACAGTGAATTTCATTCCAGACCATTTTGATTTTATCTGCAACATAAAGTAACTTGAAATAATATATAAAGTTTGAATTAGTCAATAACATTTGAACTGAAGAATAAAACTGCATTTATTTTTGATTAATTCGATCAAGGGGCGACATAAAGGAAAGGAATGGCTCGTGAGGTATTGGATTCTTCGTCGTTGAGCTCGCTCTTCGCAGCGGGTCTCGGGTGTAATTCAAATTCGGTTAATTCCGGTGATTTTTCAAAGTTTCATTAGACACCCGAGAGAGAAGACGCGGGTGAAGTATGGGGCCATACTTTACTCTGTGGTCTGAAGGCGTCTTAGGCAACGGTAACGGCAACGGCAACTGAATTCTCCAGGACCAACGAAGGAGTGGTTCTGGCTCTGAGGGGTGTATGGTGTCTGCCAAGTCACTATAGCTGGGGGCGGCAGAGACCGAGAAGATTCGAAATTGAAGCTTCCCGATGTAGATTAGACGAATTTATATCCCTCTCTGCGAGACAAAAGATCGAGAACTCTCCCCCAAAATTAGACTGGCTTTTCCTTTTGTATTATTTAAAACCTCCAAACCTCAAAATAGATACAAAAATGAACATCTTGATTTATATCATTCTATCCGCAATCATTTGTAAACAAAAAATGTTTTCGAGACTCATTCAGAAATTGAATTAAATTGAAAGAGATTTAAGAAGCTTTGTGTACTAGGAATTCAAATTTCGCGCCGGAATGATCAGAAACGTGACGTCAGTATTAAGTTATATAACCTCTGGAATCGAATAGATAAATTATTTTTCTTTTGGGTACCAAAGAAACTTTTGACTTATTACATATTTAAACAAAACAGGCAACGTTATTATACAAAATACTTATTCCTGTTATGCTAATTCTGGTTAGATTATCAAATAATGTAATCATGACTCAGTCATAATTTTGGCGCGAAAAAAATACGAGCAGTGTTGAGCCTCTACTTTAATAAAAATAGATTTGTTTTTCCAAAATTTAAAATATTATGCACACAAATTTTTTCAAATTATTAAAAGAATTATGTTTTGTCGAATTTCTTTAATTCTTTTATTGCCTCATTGATTTTATTAAAATTTGTATAAAGAGGTTTAAAAAGTACATTAATAAGAATGAATTAATTATAGGTTTGAAAAGAATCTGTAAATTATACGAATTATCTCTGTTCGTGCCTAATAAAAAATTGAAATGAGTTATCGTGCCCCCAACGACCATGATAATAACATGGAAGAATCCAGCGTGATTGCGACACGCATGAGGTAATCACCGTCCTGAAGGCAGTTACAAAGTCTCAACCTCTCTTCTTCCATGCGTGATGACAGGGCAGGACAGGGTGGCCATTTTCTGTTCCAAAGAATGAGTTTTGCCTGCCTTGATAGTAGGCCACACGTGTCCACATGTCGCGACATCTGGCCACCCTCATGAAAGATTTTTTCCTACTTTTTTGATTTTTCATCGAAGCCCTCCAGTAAGAGGGTCGAAGAAGGCGAGTCCTCAGCCATCACGTGTCGAGTCTCCCACAAACGACGTAAATAAGTCATGATAGAAATGCTCGACAATTTTCTGAGGGGGTGGAACCTTATATTCCTCGTATCGAGCTAGAACCACCCCTTTTCAACGTTCTTATAATGGCGAGGCTATCGATTTTAATAGTCCACCTTCCGTTTTGGTTTCAACATCACATCTAGTAAAGAGAAAATTCCAAAAATTATTTAAAAAGTGAAGAATATAAATAACTTTTTTGGTAAAAAACCATAAAAAATTACTATCAATCATTTATTTTTAAATTATGGATAAGTATTTGATAAAATAATAAGATTTTAAAGAACAGTGAGACTAAAGAATTTTTAACAATGGCCAATGCTCAACAAAAAAAATAGACTTACGAACCGGTACTGATAATTCGTTCTAAATAATAGTATGTCGAATAACAAAATAGCTTTCAATTTAGTGTTGTGTATTTGTAGTAATAATCAATCATTTCAATGAAAAAGCATTCAAATGGACAAAAAATAGCGATTTGATTTTCCTGCCATTCAAGCTAAACAGATTAAGTTAAATAACAGACCTGATTACTTATTTATTTTTGTCTCATCAAATTTGGACTTTTCAAAAGTAGGGTTATTTTCTATCAAATAAAAGATTTTATATTTCTTAATTTTATAATAAAAAAATGTTGGTGCATCAAAAAAATGTGTTCTCTGTGTACTACGGTCCAAAAAATTAGACCACGTTACTCATAAAAGATTTCAATTAAAGATTTTACTTAACAATCTTTTTGAATTAGAAAAGAAGGAAACTTAAAAATCAGAAAGGCTTAAAATTTGTAATTCTTTCAATTCTAGTGCCTTTGAATTTGATAGCATTGTCATGCA
>CAKNWT010190974.1:0-13280 GCA_932066315.1 Andricus coriarius
TAATTAAATTTTCAACCAAAAACAGAACATATTATAGTTGATATTTCAACAAAAGAATGATATTTTTACCAAATTAGTTGAATTTTTAACAAAATTGTTGAATTTGAAAACAAATACTTAAATTTCTAACAATATAATTAAATTTATAACAAAATTGTTTAATTTTCACGTGAAGTATAAGCTACTCCTGGATTCTGCAACTAGGGAGTTGCGCGTGCCGCATCAGAGACTCGTTCCCATAAGGCGTAAAAGTTGCCAGTCAGGGGCTAGTCGCTTGTGTGTTGGACGCCGAGACGCTTCAAACTTGTCCCACATAAGTGAATTCAAATTCACTTAATATATATCTCTGTCTCTGTAGAAACAGAAACAAGGACAATTTTTTGACACGCTTTGACACGTATACCGAATAAGCGATTAAGTTCGAAGCTACATGGGATTGATTCGTCGTCATCCACAATAAAATATTGGGCATAATGTACTATTATTATTGCAACACTTGTTAACGTCCCACATGGTAATATTCCGCATGGTACCGTGGAAACCTGCTGCTTTTGTCCGTAAGATTACAATGACAGTCGGCGGAAAATTACCTCGCTAGTTCAGGGTCCTTTTATTTCCTTCGACCGACGCTGTAATGTTCAGCAACTGACGTGAAATAACATGCGCTTCTGCGGCGTGTTTTATGCATCAGTGCAATTTTACCACGACAGAATATGTGAAATTTCGAGAAAAATTTTTACAGTGTACACCACATAGAAAACACGTTGTGTAACTGCTCCGTAACAAAGGGGTCCCATAAAAAAAATTTGTAACAATTCTGTAGCAGCGTGATGTAAGTGTTATAGAAGAGGAATGTAACATTTACGAGGTGGTTCTGTAAGTTCTGTGTATTGTACATTACACTGATAGAAATAATAATTTTGATTTAACCATATGATCGTTGGTTGAAAAATTACGAGTATATTTATAATATAATACGTGTACTTCAATGATAAAGAGTAGGAAATGTACTTACTGAAATATGGTAAAAACCAGTTACTTATATTTGTGGTACAAAAATCTAATATATGTGTTGCTATTGTATGAAATGTGTAATTCTATTAAACATTTGCTTGAGGGAACTATCTCTGAAATGTTGTCGTTTAGCAATACCCTTTGTATGACTGATTTACACGACTCGCTTTGTTTAGCTTACAACAGGAGCATCTTGATCGCGCATGCGCGTCTACTTTCGTAAGCAACAAGAATCGGATGGTCAAAACAGACATCCTTTATGGCTGTATCTATACCAGCAATAAAATAGAGTTAATTTAATCATAAATATTGTTGTACCACTTATTCATTTCTATCAGTGAAGTAACGGCGATGTAACAATGTGACATACCCGAAATGTAACGATCCTGTAACATTTGCTCCGTCACTTTTTTACATGCATGGTGTATAACAATTTTGTTACAGTGTTACGTAAGTGAAATGTAACGGCTTTACTGTATGATTCTTTAAGCTGTGCATAATTCAAATTGGTAATAGCTTTGTAACAATGTGACATAAATCTTATGTAACAATCGTGTAACATCTGTTCTGTAACTTGGTTACAGAACAAATTTATTTTTGGGCTGAAGTTTTGCACACTTATTAAGAGTGGCAAGGGGCATATTTTCAGAAAGCTAAAAACCTCTTCCTTGATTATTGCAAAATTAATCGCATATTTATAAAAAAAGGCAATTGCGGACGATTTTGACTATTTTTTGAAGTAAACGAATGAAAGAAATCTTAACGTTCGATCCATCATTTAGTAGATATTTGTGATATCTACATTTTTCAACGAAACTTTTTTTCTGTCAGAAAAATGGGTTCGGTGCAATAAACAAAAAACCTATTTTTGCTATCATCAACGAGTGTTTATACATACTATCGGTCCCAGGATTGGGACTGAAACATGTAGGCTTTTGTTCTACATGCTAACACTGCAAAAATCTGTAGACAAATTTCAGGTATTAATTAATACACCAGTTTGCATAGGGTGCTTAGACTAAAAAAATTGACTGAGATTTTGTCGACAAGATCCAAGCGGTTCGATAGCTCAGCTGGCTAGTGCGTGCACACGGAAAAAAGTGGATAGTCAGATTCACTTTCATGCATTGTTAACTTGCAGTTTACTTGTTCACTTTGTACAAGAAACAATTTAAATGGTTTCTGATACTGTATCAGATAGTTATCTCGAAATATACAAAACCTAAAGTCAGCATTACTACTTCAAATAGCTGATAAAGTTTACATGCTATTTGGCGAAAGATTATCCAACGATGGAATAAAATCTGTCGTCTGCTACGCCCTCAGCAGCAATGGGAAAACGACAAAGTATGAGTGGATTCGAGATATAAATCAGGACACCATATTTGAAACAACTATTCGCTTAATTAAATATTAATTTGAAAATAATAAGACTTAGAAAATTCAATAGTTAAAATGTGTTGCAGGTACATTTTGGAACGGTTAAAACTTGAATTTATTTCGGTAAAAGTTTAAGCGAGGTTAGGAGAATAATTCTGACAGCCGGGAATCCCATTTCTGCTCCAATTTAATTCAGTTTAAAGACGGTAGATAGCGCTGGCATCGTAATTCTCGTGAGTTTATGAATAAAAATGGAGCGATAATGAGGCGAAAGATTATCCAGGCTAGGTTATAAATGGAAAATTATCTTCGATTCGTGTAAAGTTTAACCGGCAAGGTTATTTTTTGTAGCAGCGAATCTTTCACCTGGATTCGATGTAAACTTTATCTTTCGTTTTTTCTGTGAGGAGCTTCAATAACTATTTGACATAGTACAGTTGAACATGTAAGCTGTATGAATAACCAATTTACATAGTAAGCAAAGAACTGTGAGTTTTACTTTTGCAAGTGAGTTAGATCTCCTTTTTCGCATTGCAATAAGCACTGCACGAAATTGTCAGCCTTACTATTTCAAATGGTAAGCAAATAAGTTCAGTGGCATAACTAGAAATGTGTAGGCCCCATCCGCAAATTTTTTTAGGAGGTCCGTTTGAAAAAAAGAAGGCCGATTTATAACTTGCTTATCAGTAAAACAACTTTTATCATAATATTACTTCAGATAATTATTATGAATAAACATAGCGCATAACGTTTACTTTATACTTCAATACTTTTTTTTGTTTGGTACAAAATTTTAGGAATTTGAAAATATTCTGAAGTATTATAAAAAAAAATTTTTTACATTGTTTCTACTATAGAATTTTCTGCTTATGATACTTTTAATTTTATATATCACTAAAAGTGCGATTAAAATTGTACTTGCCACCCAGGTTCAAATATTTTATTATCTGGAAGATATTTTTTGTAGAATAATGCATTTTTTTCGAAATATCATTTTTTGATACAATAATTACAAAATAATTTGTAATAAAATTTTAGTTCAAATTGATTTCCAACGTAGTAATAATTTTTTCAACCTTTTCACATTGATAAATTGAAATTTCTAGAAATTACTATCATTTAATGAAAATAAAAAATTTTTTTTCTTATTTTTTTCAGATTTTTCACAAAAATCTATCATTTTTTGTTCTAATTTAGCATCCCCATATCTCGGAAGAAGAATTTTATTTTTGGAAAAAATTTAAATTACTTAACTATTTAAAAAAATTTAAACTATTTTTTAATGGTCGAGTATTCTGTTCCGGCAAAATATGCCGGATTTTAATTTTCTCTTCCGGCATATTTTATTGTGTACTAAATTGAATTCCAAAGAATTGATTATGAATTCCAAACGATTTATTATGAATCCTAAACAATTCTAGATCAATTGCAACAAGTTAAAAAATTGATGTTTGGAAAAATATGTCGGATAATAGAAAATTAAAGGGAGATCTTGATGACAGGTGGAGGCTATGTTTCATCTGTATATATCTCTGATAGGAAAGGGGTAGGAGTTTGATTAACACTAATTACGTGACCTGTCACATGGGTGCTTTCCCACCCCCCACGAGACGTTGGAAAGGGGTAGGGGTTTGACTATCTTTATTTCTGTAAGCAGTCACAGGGGTGCCTCCCCCCTCATTATTGTAGGAATTTATGCAATTTTTGGAAGAATTATGAAATTGTGGAATTTCTTAAGTTTGTAGAAATTTATGAAATTTGTAGAATTTATGAATTTTATGATCATTTACGGAAAATCATGACGTTATTAAAAATATGCCAGAAGAGAAAATTAAACTCCGGCAAAATCTGCCGGAAGAGAAAATTCAAATTCCGCAAAATATGCCGGATCCGTATACTCTACGTTTTTTATTAAAAATAATAGTTATGAAAATGAATGTGTGAGTTAATACTTCCAAGCAAAATATTTTTCCGAAACTTGTTACAAAATATTAGATATCTTTTGTAAGGATTAATTAAAAAATTGTAATTAAACATATTTAAACCTACCTATTAGTATATAATATGTATGAAAAAAAATCAGTGATAAAATAGCACGACACATATTTCTTTGCTGGCCACGCTTTTCTCAGAGAAAACGCTTGACCGAGGTTTTATCAGCAAAATTTAAGCGGTTCCGTAGCTGACTCGACTAAGGCGTGCGCTAGATTTATGTTTTAGGTAGTTCGGTAGGGTTCGATTCCCCAGCGGGGGCGATTTTTCAAAGCGTTTAAGCGTGCGATCATATGTGTAACTCTATGTACGTACAATTGTGTAATAATAATCGTAAATTAAGTGCAGTAATCATATATAAAATAATTTTTTTCTTATCACATCGATCCACATTTTACATCCTTTTTGTTGACGAAAGTTTCGAGCTGATCTATTCATAAATCGTGTATAGAATACGTACAGTGCATATATACATATACATACATACATTACAATGCGAAATCGGCGAAGTTACTCTTCACAGAAGTAAGGCTCACTATACACGAATAGTAACTCTTCATCTCCCTGAGTGTGATGGTTACTAAGTGGTGCATTGCATCCTACTATTTGAAATTGTTCATCCTACTCTTTTTAGAAGTCAGTTTAACTTACCAAAACACAAAATAGTAATTTGAACAAAATTCACCGACGAAAAGCTGCGTTTCAATTTAAAATAGTTAGAGCTAATGGTTTAGAGAGTTCTTCTAACGATTCACTTTTTTCCGTGCAGTAGATTTGGGTTTATAGGCTCAGGCTAGGTAGTTTAGATGGGGTTCGTATCCCCAGCGGTGCGATTTTTCAAAGCGCTTGAGCATGAAATTATATATGTAAGTGACCGTGCCTAAAACCGTGCCTGCAATTGCGTAATTTAAAAAATAAAATAAGGGAATTGATATAATATTAAACAATTTTTTGTGCGCGAATTTATCATTATGTTACCTTTCCGCAAGTGGTATCTAACATCTTTATAATATATAACACTGTTATAACATGGTCACATGCGTGGTAAAAACTCAGATTACAGAGTTACGGAACCGATTGTAAGCCTGATATATGTAGCACTGATACATAATTATTACAGAGTATTCAAATACCATTCCGTAAATAGTACATAACATCATGCGTGTTACAAAACTTAAGTCACAGATTTACAGAGCAAAGTGTGGCATTTTGCGTTACAGGTGAGTCACATGTGACTCATAAATTATGTAATGTGCTACAATCTGTTATTAAGCAGTTACGTAACATGATTACATGAGTATTACAAAACTAATATCACAGAGTTACAGGTCAAAGTGTGACATTTTTCGTTACAGTGACTCACCAGTAATGTAACATGTTACAATCTGTTATTTAACAGTTACGTTGGTAAACTACATTTTTCTTGGAAGTTTTAAAATGTATGTTTTGAATTTTTTGAATTTGAGATAGAGTTATCGTTCCAAAAATCAGGGTTCCGCGGGAAAAAAGTCTTCTATGATTTAAAAAATTGAAATAATATTATCAGTCATTTCTTATGAAAGAAAAAACATTGTTTTTTATCAAATAAGTACTGCCCCTTTTTATCAATTTGAAAGAAAATGGTTGGATTTAATTAAAAGTCAACTAATTTTCGAAAATTGGTAAAAAGCGATAGTAAGATAAAATTCAATTACGAAGAAACACTGTTAAAATAAATTGTTCTTGTAAGTTTTAAAACGTACGTTTTGCATTCTTTTACATTTGAGGTAGTTATCGTGCCAAAAATCAGGGCTCCGCGGAGAAAAAGTTACCTATGATTTTAAGAATTGAAATAATATTATCAGTCATTTCTTATGAAAAAAACATTGTTTTTCACGAAAAAAGCACTGTCTCTTTTAAATTATTTAAAAGAAAATTGTTGGCTTTTATTAAAAAACAACTAATTTTCAAAAATTGGTGAAAAGCGATAGTAAGATAAAATTCAATTACAAAAAAACACTGTTAAAATACATTTTTATTCTAAGTTTTAAAATGTATGTTTGGCATTTTTTTAAATTTGAGGTAGTTATCGTGCCAAAAATCAGGGCTCCGCGGAAAAAAGTTGTCTATGATTTTAAGAATTGAAATAATATTATCAGTCATTTCTTATGAAAAAAAATTGCTTTTCACGAAAAAAGTACTGTTGCTTCTTACCAATTTAAAAGAAAATGGTTGGATTTTATTGTCCAAATGAATAGAGTACTACTGGGACGGCAAGTATGTTCATCGCAGATACTTTATCCCTCGTCGATAGTTCGGAATACCATATCCGTCGGATAAGACGTTTGTATATGCATCGGAGAGTATCCTTTATAGATCTCACATCCCGAATGCGGCTTCTGGCACGCTTAGGTATTTATAGGTCTCTCCAGCGCCAAGGTATCGTATAGCGCTTCTGTCGACGAGCTCAGTGTCTTCGTGGATGCGATTAAGTTTTCCTTTCTTCAAATAAACCTCGGCGCATTTCTCTAACCGGAACTCCATTCCAATCTGTTGAGTGTACTGTTTGACAATGTCTAGAGCTAGATGTAGTTTCTCTTGATTTTTAGCATAGATCTTAAGATCATCCATGTAAAGTACATAATTGACCTTATGCTTTCGTTTTCCATGTTTGCAGCAGAGGCACCCTTCGGAATGGCAAAGTGCGAGAGATAGTGGCAATAATGTGAGGCAAAAGAGGAGAGGGCTCATGGAGTCGCCCTGAAACACACCTCTCTGAAGGGTAACACTGTTAGTTATCATACGATGTTTTTCAGATGAGATAGAAAATCTGGTTTTCCAAACAAGCGTTAATCTCGCTATGCATCTCACGATGTGTGGATGAACCTTCAAGCTTTTCAACAGACAGATGATAAGTCTATGGGAGGTTGAATCGAAAGCTTTCCAGTAGTCAATCCAGGCCATCGATAGGTAACGCTGATAGGATGCTGCGTCTTTACAAAAATATCTATCGATGAGCAGGTTCTCCCGAAATCCTGCTACGCCTTTCTTTGAGCCGCGTTGTTCCTACATCTCTCGCCACACAGGGATCCCACACACATTGTCCGAACAATCCTTTCAATTAGGATAGCTGTGAAGATCTTATATGGCGTTTTCAGACAATTTATTGGCCCGTAATTCTTAGAGTCAGGTAAGTTGCCCATCTTCAGCAGGAGTACTGTCCGCCGACGAATCCGAAGCCGGGTTTTTCAATTATGACAATCTGCGAAAAATTTATTTAAAACTGTTTAAAAATTTCCTGGTAGGATCCTATTAGGGTCCGGTGCCGGATAAGTTGTCGGATACGGTCGCAAATTCCGACAACGTTTCTGGCATCGTTTCCGACGCCGGATCCGGCGCGGATTCTGATCCGTTTAAACGAATTGAGACGCATTTAGATAAATTGAGACAGCGCGAATTGAATGCATGTGAATTCATATGAATGCGTGGTCAAGGACAATTCGAAAAAAATTACTAAAAAGTTCTTGCGTCGAGACGTGAACCAGAGATCCCTCGTGTATCAGTCCACAATGTACCCACTGAGCTACGGGACAATTAAGTAAACATTTACAATAAATTCTGTATTCCCTGCACGTTGGTTTTCCTGTTACGGATAAAATGGTATAAATCAACACTTACTGAAATTCGCCGTGACGGATTGGGGTGAATTCGAGTGTGTATTTTCCTCTCAGGAAATCCTCTCTTCCTCTCAGATTCACTTCAATGCTGACGCATTGAAGTGAATTCGCTGACTTCAAACTTTTGCACGCTATTTGTATGCCTATATTATTTATGCGACCAGTCACAGAGGTGCCTTCCCTCCACCTCGTGACGTTGTAAAATTGTAGAGGTTTGACCTACATTATGTCTGTGATCAGTCGCAGGGGTGCCTTCTCTCCCTCTACGCGACGTTCGAAGAGGGTAGGGATTTGACCAACATTATTTTCGTAACTAGTCATGGGGTTACGTTCCTGCCCCCCACGAGACGTTGAAGAGGGTAGGTGAAAAAGGTATGTGACCTATATTATTTTTGTGACTAGTCACATGAGTTCCTTCCCCGCCCTGTGCGAAAAGTTGGAAAGGGGACGGTATGTCGCCTACATTATTTCTGTGACCAGTTCACAGGGGCGCCTTCCCGTCCTCACGTGATGTTGTAAAAAGGTAAAGGTTTAACCAACATTATTTCTATGACTAATCACAGGGATGACTTCCCGTCCCCACGTGACGTTGGAAAAGCGTAAGGGTTCGACCAACATTATTTCCGTGACTTGTCAAAGGGGTAAGTTCCTGTCCAGCACAAGACGTTGGAAAGGGTATGTGAAAAAGTTATGTGACCTACATTATTTCTATGACCAATCACATGGGTGCCTTCCCCGCCCTCTGCGAAAAGTTGGAAAGTAGACGGTATTTGGCCTACATTATTTTTGTTACCAGTCATAGGGGCGCCTTTCCGCCCCCACTAGCAGTTGGAAAGAGGAGGGTATGTGACCTACATTATTGCTGCGGCTAGTCATAGGGGCCCCTTCCCCCCTCCCAGTGAAGTTGGAAAACGGTAGGGGTTTGACAAACATTATTTCTGTGACTAATCATAGGGGTAAGTTCCCGCCCCCCACGAGACGTTGGAAAGGGTATGCGAAAAAGGTGTAATGAAAAATGCGTACTCCGTGAGAAGTTGGAAAGGGAAATTTATGTTATTATGAGATAAGTTGTAGGCGCTGTAAGCTACGATAATGGTTCCTTGAAGCAACCAATCCCGACGCAACTGGAACGTTTACGTCATCCACTTCTGCTCCTTCTGTCCTAGAAGGTAAGCAAGAGCGGGAAATTTACGCGAGGGAACATCGTTCAACACTGTTCTTTGGAGTCAAGTCTCTAGCCGTGGATGACCTTACGCGGCAGACGGGACAGTTTGAGATGAAGGTTGCACCTCTGGATACTTTTTTAGAGCTACCAATCTTTGTAGAATGTTATGAGGAACAGTGTTGACGGACCAGATGAAGTGATCCCAGAAGAACAGCCTTTTGCATCCGGTTTGCGAAGGAATGAGCCTGACGCTGGCAAGCCGGAATCTTGTTGAGTTGGCTAAAAAATTATGCTTTCATACCTCCAAGACAGCCGATTATGAGAACTACAGGATGGACTTTGTAGCCTTGGTACAGCCTGCTCAGCTCGAAAAGAAATGCTTGATATTTTGCCCGTTTTTCTTCCTCCTTTGCCGTGATATTACCATCGGCTGGAGAATTCAATCACATAAATGATCTTGGTCTTCAGATCTTGGAGGACAATATCAGGCTTCGTAGCACTGATACGTTGAGTGGTGCAGAATGATAAATTCCAGTAGATCTTACACTGATCATTCTCCACAACGGACTTGAGTTCCCCCTGGGCGTATGGCAAGACAGGCAATAGATCAAAACCATAGAAGTGCCTAAGATGGTAAACTTGAAAAACATGTTGAACAGACCCGTCGAGAGCTCTTCTCTACGTATGATGCCGTAGAATTTTCCTTGAAGGGGCTTTTCAACATGTTCTCTTAGTAGAAGCGTATGTTCTGCTTCCTGTACACGACTTTTTTGCACCGAACGTGTTAGTGATGCTAAGCCATGTGTTGTGTCGCTGGAATCAAATGGGAGGCCAAGCTCCTCTGCAGCCCTATCTGCGGTACGGTATAGAAACGTCGCAAAATTGTTCTTCGATGAAGACACTCCAAGCTTAGCAAGCCTCTACCCCCTTTATCTCGAGGTAGGTATATTCGAGGTACGGAAGATCTAGGATGATGACTTCGATGGATTGTTATCATCTTGCGTGTGCTTCGGTCAAGTTGCTTCAACTCATCGACGTTCCATTTTACTGCGCCAAATGTGTAGAACAGTATAGGAAGGGCCAGCATATTGGTCGCCTGGATCTTATTCTTTCTAGATAATTCGGAAGCCCACATTTTTCTGAGAATTTGGCGATACCTTTTTACAAGGACCGTTTTTAACACACGCACGTCTTGGGTTTCCGCTTGCGGTATTCCAAGATATGTATATGTTTCTTCATTACCAAGATTTTGAATGGTATTTCCGCCTATGAGTTGAACATCCCGATTGCCACTCGATGGTGTAGTCTCTAGTCGTCCTTGCTGTAAGTGGACGCAGGCACACTTGTCCAGTCCAAAGCTCATGCCAATCGCCTCAGAGTAACTATGCACCACCGTCACAAGGACGTTAAGATCCTCTTTCGAGGAAGCAAAGAGTTTAAGCTCGTCCATATATAAAAGGTGGTTGACCTTATATTCTCTTCTGTTCGGCGGGCCACATAGGTATCCAGAGCTTTTGCCTCGGAGGACAATAGATAGAGGCAAGAGGGAGATGCAGAAAAGTATCGGACTTAGAGAGTCTCCTTGGAAGACCCCTCTCTTATATGTGATATAGCTGGTAGTCACTTGTCTTTTGTCAGATGTTATGACAAATCTTGTCTGCCACAAGAGCATAAGATCTTTTATGCATCTCACTATTCTTGAATGCACCTCCAGGCACTCAAGGAGCTTAATAAGTAGCGCATGGTTCGTGTTATCGATTGCCTTCTGGTAGTCCATCCAAGCCATGGACAGATTGCGTCGATACCTGATCGAGTCTTGGGTAATACACCTGTCTAATAAAAGTTTCTCCCTGCAACCTGCCAGCCCTCTCTTGCATCCACGTTGTTCAATTATTGCACTTCATACCGGCTCGATAGATGTTAATATCCTCTCTTTGAGGATGCCAGTGAATAGCTTGTAGCTGATGTTTAAACAATCTATGGGCCTGTAGTTCTGTGGACTTGACAAATCTCTGGTCTTAGGGATCAATACTGTGCGTCTTTCCACTAGCCACTGCGGAATGGGTTGTTCTCCGTTTCAGAAAGTAATAAATATGTTGGTGCATAAAAGTAAACTTCTTCCACCAAAAGTTGTTGATTTTATCTAGCCCTGGCGCTGAAAAGTTCTTAGTTCTAGCAATAACTTTCTTCAGTTCTTCAGCAGTAATTAGTGGACACTCTTCCTCTGGAGCCTGCAACCTTTGTCTTTCGCAAAAGTTACGAAGGAGTGATATATCTGAAGGGCCTTCATTTAGCTGATAAGTCTCTCCATACAATTTCTCCCAGAAGACTTGAATCTCTTCTCGACTAGGCGGATTTTTAACGGCAGGTGACGTTTTAATGAACAGACGGGAAGGATGAGTAGAAAAGGTGGGAATTTTCCTGAATCCATTTTACTCGCCGTTCAAGGCCCTGTTTCGCTTATGAAAGAGACATTATTTTTTGCGTCCAGTGCTGCTTAATGGTCAAAAGTTTACACTTGTTCAGCGTGTGATTTGTTTTCCTTAAGTTTCGAGCAAGTGCCCTAACTTTTGGAGTGAATTTTTTATTTGATGTTATGTAGCTAATCACGCACTAAATATTTTATGCATGCCGTCTTGCCGTTTCAATTTTAAACTGAAGCTGTGCAATATGCTCGCGAGTCTTACTCAGGCGTACTGAAGTATCGTTACTTCCATTGTCGCTAAGCAGAGAGACCGCCTTCTCGTAAACTACACAGTTCAGATTCCACAGATTAACATCTTCGGGGAGCAAATCGGGGAGAGCATTATTAGCTTCAGATAATTTGTCCATCCTAAGAAAGACTTTTTGGTGGATAGATCTCCTACTTCTCATGTTGGCATTATCGGCTATCTGCAAAGGTGGTCTTGCTGGGACGGGTGGTATGTTCGCCGTAGGATGTTGCTCTTTTTCTTGCCGAAAAAGAGCTTCATATCCGTTTTTGCGCAAAAAGGATACCTGATCTCTTAAATACTGAGGCGTTTTATGAGCATATTCCGGGTGCATATTGACCCCATGGTCATGTAACCACTGCATGAAATCTCTTCGTGCCGGTCAGCTTCTTTGCCAAAAGGTAAGGATGTCCCTCCTGAGTTGGTCCGGCCACTTAAATCGATGTTCTCGCGTTTGTCTGGGGCTATTGCCTGGTCGTCGCCTCGGTTCGGTCCTATTGCCACTCCCAACTGAACCATGGCCTCCATCCGAGAGAGGCTTATTGTGGGTTGCACTGCGAGATACTGGTGACGTAACCCCATAATTCGGTGCATTGGGGAGTTAGCCCAATACAGCGTGGCTGACTGCAAGAGCCGGAGCTCTCGGACAATGGGTTCGCCACATCCCTACTCCACACGTAGAGAAGTTGTAGGCTCTGGAAGCTACGATCATGGTTCCTTAAAGTAACCAATCCCGACGCAACTGGAACGTTTACGTCTTCCACATCTGCTCCTTCCGTCCTAGAAGGTAAGCAAGAGCGGGAAATTTACGCGATAGAACATCGTTCAACACTGTTCCTTGGAGTCAGGTCTCTAGTCGCGGATCACCTTACGCGGTAGACGGGACAGTTGGAGATAAATGTTTCACCTCTGGATACTTTTTTAGAGCTACCAATTTTTATGGAATGTTATGAGGAACAGTGTTGACGGACCAGATGAAGTGATTCCAGAAGAACAGCCTTTTGCATCCGGTTTGCGATGGAATGAGCCTGCCGCTGGCAAGCCGGAATCTTGTTGAGTTGGCTAAGAAATGATGCTTTCATACCTCCAAGACAGCCGATTATGAGAACTACAGGATGGACTTTGTAGCCTTGGTACAGCCTGCTCAGCTCGAAAAGAAGTGCTTGATATTTCGCCCGTTTTTCTTCCTCCTTTGCCGTGATATTACCATCGGCTGGTGCCGAGAATCCAATCACGTAAATGATCTTGGGCTTCCGATCTTGGAGGACAATATCAGGCTTGGTAGCACTGATACGTTGAGTGGAGAATGAGAAATTCCAGCAGATGTTACACTGATCATTCTCCACAACGGACTCGAGTTCT